>JAWWEQ010000002.1:10335-22712 GCA_035583055.1 Torymus tubicola
ATATATTACTCGACGTCAATTCGATACGAATTGACTAAATTCCTTACAAGAAGCCAATTAAAAAATAGCTCGGCAAGCAAAAAGTAAACTTCGAAGTAAACAAGCGCGATAAGGAGTGACCGCAAGTATCCACTATCGATGAACTAAACCACGAAGAAAGTTGTCGAACGCCGCGCGGATCTAATCAATCGATAACCATATATCTTTCTCTCTCTCCCCGTATCCCTCTCTTAAACCAGCACCGCATAAAAGCGCACACAGGCTACCCAGAAAAAAAAGAAGATATCGAAGGGAGAGAGGAGAGGCAGAGATTTATAACTGACCACACGTGTGTACGCGGAGGAGAAAATCCTCGTAGCTTCATTTCCTGGCGGACTTTGAAATCCTCGACGAGCGAGCAGCGAGCACGCAAAGCGCGTGAAAGAAAGGGATGAACCAACACCGCTGTATTGAGGTTTAAAAGGCATAAGACAGGAGGAAAAGGGGAGGAGAGGTCGACTACTCAAAGGACTATGTAATCCGGGTGCGCCGCCACCGTCGCGATGTAATATACTGGAACTTACGTCGTCAGTTTGAGCCTTAAACTTTAAGGGCTGAAAGCTCCGAACTCGGCCCCGTCATGCGGCGGCCTTCTCTCCCTCTCTCTCTCTCTCTCTCTCTCTCTTGCTACAGCAGCGTAATGTTACGAAATGAGCCGGTTTTACAGGCAGTAAAATGTTGATTGGAATCCCGGCGATCGCGCCCTGGTGTGTATACACGGCTCTATGCTGTATAACGCGCGCGCGCGCGCGCGTCCGTTGCTATATACTCTCGCGCATTCCTCAGCACGCACCCGCGCGCACGCTTTGCTTACTCGCCGTGTCCGCGCGTACACAATACGTGCTGTGTTATGGAGTTTACGTATATAGTGGGTAGGTTGGTGTATAAAATGATGTGAGGTTGTACCTATAGAGAAGAGATTTTTGAACGTGAATCGTGGCGGATGGAGGAAGTATTTTACGTTTTATAGAAAAGTGAGAGAAAAATGTTTGTGCATTTCGATTCTATTCAATGAACAATGTCCAGTTCGTTCTGATCTCTATTTAATCCATTAGGGTCGGGCGATCACCTTTATACGTTGAAGCAAATTCGATGAAAGGAATATCTCTTGATTGAAATTTATCTATAAGGGTAGTCCATATTTGAAGTATCGATGATTGAAATTATATGTTGAAAAGATAATGTGAATTGTATGAAACTCATGTATATAATTATATTTCTTATTGTCAAATACTATTTTTCTGATAAGAAAGATTTGTTTTATACTCTGATTCTTGTATTCTATAAATTTATTGTAACTATAAAACGTTCATTCCAAGTAAAAAATGAAACAGTTCTGAAAAAAATATTCGTATATATAATATTGAGCCACTTGTTGCTTTCAATAAAAATATTGATGAATTTCGTGGTTAAATTTGATTTTAAAAAATGTTCATCCCCAGCAAATATGAATAAAATTTTAAATAAATATTTCACTGTATCACCGACGTGGCACCATTTTGTAACCATTCGAATAAAGGGATATGCAAAAATTTGCTGATGCATCCAAGGCATTAGCTGATTCAGCTAAAACGATTCTCTTTTTGCTATTTCAGTAAAAATACATTAAACGATAAATTTCAACTATATGGAAGAGGGAGAGAGTAAATATTAAATGCAAATACATCTACATTTTTCTCGAGCTTTATCCCAAATTATCCGATGTAAAAACACATTACAAAAATGAGATACAAAAATGTCTGTTGTAGAATATATTCCAAACTACAAAAAAGCCAAAAAAAACGAAACACTGCGCTCGCGCATTGTGTATCTCAAACATTTTTTACTTGCCTTTCCGGCCCAATAATGAACTTTTATTTTCATATATCCTTCTCGGAAGAGAGCAAAAGGAACCACACACATACTATACTCCCACGGCTCGACTTTTTGCGCATTACCAAACCGCAAGTATAGAGGATATGAATAATAGCCTGTATTACAGCGCCGCTTGTACGAGAGGCAAAGATAAATGAGAAAAAGAGAGAGAGAGAGAGAGACGTATATAGAAAGCAGCAGCCGTAAACTACAACGCATCGAACGATATATGAAATCCTCCTACTCCTCTGCCTTATAATACACGCGCGGGCGTCTCGTTTGCACCGCGAAGCTTCAGGGATGCCGTCGCGCATGCATATATCGAAGGGAAAGCACTCTCGCACATAGATGATGCGCTGCCGCAGCTTTTTCGTCGCGGCGAATATGTATGCGGAGAAACGCGTGGTAGTAGTGTATAAGGGGAGAGAAGGGAGTTAGCGCGAAGGGATGCTATATATATACTGCTGTTGCTGTATGCCCGTCGCGCTCTTCCTCCCCACCCGCGCACGTGTATGATGGGTCTATAGTATATGCATATATATATACTTCGTGCACGCATGTGATGCAGCAACGGGTACGTGTGCACAATGACGATGCGTGCGTCGAGAGAGATCCTGACCTAGCGCAACCCGAGTGAGTGTGCGAAAGTATATACGGCGGCCGGAACCGCAGCAGATGCGTGCGTATATATATATATGCGAGCGTAAAGGCGGCCCCTGTATGTGTGTCTGTCTTTTTCTCTGCTCCGTCGTTCACTATATATACATGTACGTATAGGGACGGCCAATGACGTATTCGAAGGGAACACGCTTCAAATTTCCAGGCCGTACGAGTCGTCGCGGGGGTACAGCTACATATACTCTTGAAAGTTAAAATTTGAACGTGTTCCCGCGCGAAATACGTCCTGTCCGATGTGTATATATAGATAGATAGCGTTCGTGCGCTCTTTCCTCCAACGTGTGTAGTTGTACTGTATAGTAGTGTCTCTTTTCGGCCTTGCAAATATCTCTCGCGTTTATTGTCTGGTATTTTATTCTTTTTTTCTTCGTATTTCGGGTGAAAAATTGCTTTGTTGTATCGAAACGATATGGTGATAAATGAATTTTTGTTGAAAAAATTGATTGGTCGAGTTTTTATTTATTTTGTGCTAGTTTCATTTTTTATATATATAGCAAAAAAAACTACGGGTTCAAATGCATTTTCCTATATAGAGAAGTGAAATTCACGATAATTTGATACTTGTTTTTTCAATAAAATTGGGTCATGCAATGTTTTACGTAGAATGTTATTCAACAATGATGTTGTTATTGCATATATCTATTCATATGAATGAAATAATATTGCTTGTTTGCACTGACCCTTTATTGCTCTACATTACTATATTGTATAAGTAATGAAAATCTATTCATTCATTTTGGAATTTTTCGAATAGTTTTGAATATATGTACAATTAATAATTAATATATTTTTTCAAAATTGATACTAACGCTTATTAATTGTTAAATTAATTATTAAATTAATAAAGTAAATATTAAATATAGTATTTACACAGTTCAAACATCAACCAGTAAAAATGTCGATGTGACATTCATTTTACTAAAAAGTATTTTGCTTACGCGCGGCCCCTCAATTGCGTTCCATCTATGGCATTAGGTCGTGGCGGGAAATGGTCGCGCAGGCGAAATATAATGACATTTACGAGACTTTATTCCGCTGAATATTTCTACTTAATAATATC
Source organism: Torymus tubicola (assembly GCA_035583055.1). Taxonomy (NCBI): domain Eukaryota; kingdom Metazoa; phylum Arthropoda; class Insecta; order Hymenoptera; family Torymidae; genus Torymus; species Torymus tubicola. Next base: position 13,967 of record JAWWEQ010000002.1, read on the forward strand.
ATATCCCTATATAAAAAAAAATTTCCTTTACTAATTCTCAAAACTATATATATACACATCACATTAAATTGAAATTATATAACCTTTTTTTATATTTCATTCGATTCGTTTTACACAGCCATTATATTTTAGTCAAAAACGAACCGCGTCCATATATATCAAATCATACGCAATACCGCTTACATGAATTTTATTCCAACATTTATTCAACGCGCAGAGAAAATAGAGTATACCCACATTGACAGCGTGTTATATATACCTATAATGTTTTCGTCGTGGACACCCTATCGCAACATTTTGCCGACGCGCGGTCGCAATAATATATTGAATTTCACCGCGGCCAGTCAATTTACGCTTGCGCCATGACAAAAATTTATTTAAAACAAAAACGCATTCGCAACGCATACAGTGTACATGCGTATACTCTTCCCCTGTCGCAGTATTAATTTTCCTAAATGAACTCCGCACACTCGCGCCAAGCCCATTAACTTTTTCCGGAAATTAACAAAAATCCCGTGTATACACAGAGGCCGCGACGACGACGACGACGACGACTATCGCGCATTTAATTCGCGTAATTTAATTAAATTTATTGTACTCAGCCTCACCGAATGGTCGAGGAAGGGGGGAGAAAATCATACACGTCAGAATCAGAAGGAAACATAAAGCACAACAGGGCCAGGAAAAAAGAAAGCCAGCCGTTCTCGTCCCTCTCTCTCTCTCTCCCCCTACGAGCGCGCGCGACGACGTAAACGGATTGTCCGATGTCCGGCTCGAAAAGCGGAAATAATCCAAAGCCCTCTCGCATCGAGAGAACGCGCGCGAGAGAGGGAGGGAAAAATCGCGCGTGCGAGCGAGTGCTCCCGTACGAAATAATACGATTAAAAAAAAAAGAAAAAAAAAGAAACAAGACCTGGCGCGTAGTAAAGCCGGACTTTTTCGCACGCGTATATGTATGCGTGACGTTTCGGTGACAGAGTATATATATATATATATATATATATGTATGTACGGGAAGCGCACGCGCACCATAGATGGGGCAGGATTTCCCGCGCTCGCGTGTGTTCTCTATAGGCAGACGAAGAAGCGACGTCGACGACTGCCACCGCGAATTAATTAAAAATGCCGAAGAAGCCGCCGCCACCGCGCTTCGATCTGTCTCCCCCACGCTCTCTCTCTCTCTCTCTCTTTCGAGGAGGAGCCGCTGCCATCGTCGTATAGTCGTGAGATTGAAACCGGCGAAATTGGAGACCGAGCCTATCCCACTAGCGCTCTCGTTGGAGGTGAATCCTGGCGGATCAATAGCCTCCGTCTGGCCTCACCCTCTGCTCTCTCTCTCTCTCCCGTCCGCCCGCGCGCGCTCTCTCGCCTTTCCACCCCCACCCCTTTTCCATGCGCGTTCGCCAGCATGGCGGATTTCTCTCTCTCTCGTATACGCGAAAGGGAGAGAGAAAATTGCCATGGTCGGCAATTGGGGAACTCCCTCGTCCTCTTTTTTTTCTCCTCGCCATCCCTCTCGCTCGCTCGCTTTTGCTCTCATTCACTCGTTACTCTCGCGTGACGGCGATGTGTCTGTGTGAGCGAGCGAACGCGCGCACACGGGAGCTGACCCATTTTTTAGCTTTTCACCTGTTTTATATCTTCCCCGGGTTTGCGCGGCCCGAGTGAGTAGATACGCGACCCTTTTTACGCCCAGCGTCTTCTTCCTTCGCGTGATGTTTTGCTCGACCGACGCGCGTCTTTTTATGAATTCTCCTTTCTTTTTCGCACACTTGACGCGCATGCGGTGGGAAATTTCGCGTTGCCTTGAGCGGCCCACATCGCGCGTGGGTTGTATTTGCGTATATATATATACATTTTTATATGTATACTCGCGCGTAAATAATTCAAAGTTTTGGCACGTAGATTAAATTCCTTTTTAACAGCGCGACGACGAGGATTTTTTTATTGTGTCGACATTGCTTAATTTTGAGATTGTGTAAAATTTGAAAAGTTTATGGTTTAATTTGGGATGTATTTTAGTTTCGTGATAGAGTAATCCAAATATTTGGCACATTTTGCGTAACGTTGCTATTATGCCTAATTTATTTTGAAGATTAGATTACATGTTTTGCGGACAACAAATACACAATACAGAAATTTTATTATGACGGCATCGCTTAAACTAATGAAGTTTAATTGAAATATTTACTTATAATTTTTTTGTTAGCTGAAATGTATATATTTAGGATTAACCAAATTTTTGGGTCTTCTTAATACTTTATAACTGCTTTATACGTATCTTCTAAAATGCTTGGTATTAAAGTATTACTCAACGTAACATTTACTGATAAGGATTCGTATACACGCATAAGTTACGGAGCCTCGCATAATTTTAATTAAAATGTTCTATATATGAAATGAAAATATGTTTAACTTATCATCCATTTTATTATTTTCTAAACCTAGCCATATATAAAGATCAAACTAGATTAAATTATAACTGTAAAGTATCTTCAAGACTCCCCGCGTCTTTTATTATCCCTGCGCGAATTACACGAAATAATGCCGAAAAACAAGAGAAGATTTTTTTCTCTTCCTCCCCACACCAGAGTTTAATAAAAATTTCACTACTTCGTGCCTTTCGCTCCTTTCTCATATACTCCTCGCGAGCTCGGTATTACCTTGAAATGACCAACGCCGGCGCCTAATGGCGAAGCTAACCTTCTACTGCCACCACCCCACACGTATTAGCCACCCTCCCGGTATTTTCCACTTTTTTTTTTGCGCGCGCGCGCACACCCGGGTTTACGAAGACGCTTGTAGGCTACGCGAAAAGTAAGATCCCCCTACTCTCTTTTTTTTCATGGCAATTCCGGCGAAAAATGTCCGGGGGCGCGAAAATCGAACGAGCGCTCGCTACCATAAGGTCGCTCCCCTGGTCGCTTTATATACGTGTACACAAGGAAGGACAAAAAAAATGTATGTATCAAATGGGTGTATACAGCTTATGTGCGTGTGTATTATCTATGCGTCGGGGTGAAAGATGTAGGGAAAGAAGAGGGGACGATGGTGTGTTGAGAGAAGGCGTGACCTTGAATTTTTCTCGGTTATTTTGGTGAAAAAGAGGCTTGCGAAGCTGTGTGAGTACTGGCGAGTGGAATAGCAGCTGGGGGTTTCGCATATTTTTGCAGAAGTTTGTAAATGTTTAATGTGTTATGTACGTTTGCTCGATATGGCGAATCCAGAAGAATTTTGAAGAAAACTTTTTTAATTCGGTTCTTGGGCTTACTCGAAACATATAATCATCGTATATTTAAAAATTTTATTCTCGTAAATCATATAAAAATTTTATATATGAAACGTAAAATGAAAGCTTTAATTTTTCAAAATTTCTAACTGCGTCACTATTACTAAACTCGACAAATATTCAGCAATTCACGAAATGAATAATATATTTCTAAAGGAATTTTTTATATGTTTTATAATACGACGTTTATACCCTTTCTTGTAGAATATTACGGTTAAGAATAATATATAATAGCTTATTTTGTAGCAAAAACCAGGGCGATATGCGTCATGATTTAAAGTATAAAAAACATGATGGATTAAAAATTTAATCCTCTTCTTTTTTAAGAAAATGTTTAATAATGTATTCTTGACATAGTATAATATAAAAAGAAGTGGATAGAGGGCAGTTAAGTCAGACACGGATTCTCAATTAAGTTTTTTATATTCCCATTTAGTAAAAAGCTTTGATCTTAACCCAAATCGAAACGTTTTAGCAAGTGTCAGTGAGTGTTTATCCATTCTCTTATTTAAAAGTTTAAATATATCAAAGAACCACTGCAAAATTCCATTCGATTATATACACCAATAACAAATTTATTCTTCTCAATAAACCACCATACTCTGCAATATCAACTTTATCGAAATCCCCAGACTACAAAGTATCTCGCGATCAAGCTCTGTTTGCAGAAAGCGGCCGCGTTTATTTTAACACGCAAACTCGACGCTTTGCAAAAGCACGCGCCCGCGTGAGCTTCGTTACATTGCAAACAAGGTTGCGATCTCTCGCACCGAAGCGGCACAAAGGAGGATAAAAATTATAATGCCTCTCACCACGAGTCAAAATATAAGACGCTGGAGCCGGCTGGTAAAGTTTAACAATAAACGGCCTCTGCTTTGGTACATTCGGGGCAAACAAGGCGAGGAGGAGCTGCTCGAGCGTGTGTTTATGAAGCCATTGACGGGCATGTACAGGCCAGCCGCGTCTAAGTGCTTCGTATAACATCGTGCGCCGGGGCATACCCGAAGACCCGAGGGAGATATAGTGAACACACACACACGCATGTGCGAGAGATCGAATTTTTATGACTCATTGGCGTCCATGCGTACACGTACTTTTCGAGGGAGTTGGGCGGGGGTGAGAGGTGAAAAGAGTGCAAGGAGAAGGGAGAGATGCGTATAACATCTATATGTATGTAATAATCCCGAGGAATGGGAAGGAATAAATCACTCAATTCGTGAGAGGCCTTCCTGATCAGATAGTGGCTCAGCGGAATGAAAACGGACTTTCCGTCTTCCTTTCGCCGATCGTCGTGCCGCGAGGGCGACTGCTACTGCTGCTGCTGCTGCTGCGACCCCTTCGCGCGACTCGTAGTACGCCGATCACGTTTTTCTCTCCCTTTGCATCAACCGTATATACCCTTCTCTTCTTCACCTCCTCTGACGGTTCCCTCTCCGCCTCCCGTTGTCGTCGTCGTCGGCGGCGGCGGCGTCTTTGTCCCTCGCGACTGACTTCCACCTCTTGACGTTCCAACGCTCGCCTCCCTTCTTCGTTCCCTCCCAAACTTATATAGCGACCGTATTCGATTTTCCCGCGCCTCTGCCATTTTGCGCGCTTCACCGCCGCCATTTTGAGTTTCACACGTCGCGCCTATTAGCGCGGCTCTAAGTACCTTCCCCCACTCTGCACTCCGACGACGACGACACGTATAGCTTTGATCTGAACGCGTTCAAAGACAACACCGCGACGCACTCAATTCGACGTATTTTTTAACGACGAGCGGCACGCAGAAAAATACGAGGCGTGATAAACGGAGGGTGGTGAGAGAGGCACGCGCGCGCATGACGCGTGATTGCGAATACACGCGCGAAAGCCTTTGACGCGAAGCGATAGCAGCAGCAGCAGCGTCAGCTCATTTGCAAATTATTTGTTGCGAAACTTGATCCAAAGGAGAGAGAGAGTGAGAGAGAGAGAGAGAAGCTGCCGCCAGTGGAGAGGACCTTGAGGCGCGCAGCTGCTGAGGGATGCTCGAGGAAATTGGTCTTTTCGTAGATGCTGCCGGTGGCACGAGACAAGACGTGCAATTATGGGTTGGAAATATAAATGCGGAGATTTCCTATTTGATAGGTCAATAAAAGTATTGGATTTTGTATACTAGCTAATGTTGTTTAGAGGTTTCGTTCATTAAATGCTTAGAATTTTTGTGGTCCATCAAACGCTCATGAAGCTTTATTTAGAATAACGTTGGCGATCGCTATATTTATACATAATTAGCATATATAAAATTATTATATTATGGTATTCATTCTATGCAATTTCACGTAATCGTAATAGCTATCGCCCTTACAACACCAAACCATTTAGATGAAATTGAGCGATGAAACTTTTTCGCTTTGCGCTAAATTATGTATATTAATTGAAAAATTCTCCATCGAATGAAGTCATATCAGCGTAACCGGCATTATATCCTCGCGCCATCGTGCTCATGACGCTTCCGCGCACATAACCGTTGTATATAAAAAGTTCTCGAAAGAGACGGGCACGAGTGTATACGCGCTACAGTTCGTCGAGGCGCGGCGCGGCGGCTGCATTTTTCCCCATTTCATATGTAAGAAGCAATTTGCCGTGAAATCGCGAAATCTCAAGCAGAAAACACGAGGAACGTGCGAGTCGTCTCGCATTAAGGATGCGTTTCGGAAGCGGAGTTATATTTTTCTCTCCTCGCAAGGAAAGGAGTAGGAACGAGAGAGAGAGAGAGAGAAAGAGAAGGAGAAGGCGATTCGCCCTCCTTCGCACGTCCATCCGCACCTTCTCGGCTCATAACGACGCGCTCGTAAATTTTCCTCGTGGAAAACGCATAACTCAGCGCGTGAGCGGAATACGCCACTTCGAATTCGATTCATTACAAAATTCCGAAAGTGAGACGAAGGGTGGAGGCGAGAGAGAGAGAGAGAGAAAAGTCGGAGGAGAGAAAAAGGACGAGACTCCAGCGGACGGCGGGAGGGGGGGGGGACATTCCATAATTCAACGCTCGCGCGCGCTAACTTACAACCGCCAAATGTGAGTTTTACTTTTAATTTGAGCGCGTCCCTTAATTATTCTGTCACAGATTATTCCATGAATTTCCCTATTATACTCGTGACCAGAAAGTCCCCGGGAAAATTTGCTCTCGGGGATCGGACAGGGGGAGAGAAAAAGAGAGAGAGAGAACCAAGGGGAAGAGGAGACTACCGACGTACGCACAGCTAACGCACACAGCCGGCCATATGATCATCATCAATCGCGGCTGATATATAAAAAAGCTTCGCGGCTGAATATAATACACACAGCGACGAGCACATGTGTATCTCGCACGGGTTGGCTGCGGTAATCCACAAAAAATGGCTGCTTCCATGAAAAATGAGGCTTGACCAAATTTTTCTCCCTTCGCAGCAACATAGTGTATACACAGATATATAATACACACAGACAACCCAAATCCACACATACACACACACACACATATTATATACATGGAAGATCCCGGAACGAAATTGTCTCGCAAATAGAAGTTCGCCTCGAGGGCCGCCGTCGCACTGACAGCAATATAAGGTGAAAGCCAGGAAGGAAAAGAAATTAGACATCGCGAACGGACGGCAGGCTGGCGGACGAGCAGGCGAGGAGTAGAATGAGCAAAGTTTGCTTACATCGCTCATTAATTTTCCTTTCTCCGGCACTTTGCGGCGCACGTCCTTTGATGAGCGCGCGCCTGTCGGTAATGTGTATTAGCGCGAGGGGGGGAAAAATGTAAAGGAAGGCGCGCGTGCAAGAGCGAACGCTACATATATATATATATATAACGGACGAGAGCAAGATAGACGTGACACTTTGCGAGCACGGAGATAGCTTGGACAAGCCTGTTCCTATTAGACGAGAGGGAAGAGGGGGGGGGGGGGGGGTCACAACTGCTAAAGCTGCCCCGATGTGCTACTACTTCATATGTCGCTGGCAATATCGCCGGACCATCGATCATTCGACCCGAAGTCTTTTCCTCTTCTTCTTTCTTACTTACTTACTTACTTCCTCTGCTGTTTCCTTCGTTTTCCCTGAATGAGAATACGCCCGCACCCCCGTGCGCACCCTGGGGGACGGATTCTAATTGCACGCACCAGAGCAGCAGTGGATACATGTAGGAGTAGTAGTAGCAACATGCCACGAATTTTTTATGTCGTCGTATATATATATATATGGAGGATGAACCGACGGGGAAAAAAAAAGTTTTACCATTCTTCTCGTGCAAACTATTATACACGTGCTACTATTTCACAGCCGTCGTCGGCCCATCTATTTAGATGTCAAACGTTTATTGGGTCGCTAGTGTCTTGTATACACATAAATTTTCGGAACCGGCGAACATGGGTGAAAAACATGAAATTATAAGGGAATATATATATACAGGGCATATTAAATTGTTCGCGAGCACGTGGTATATACGTGAGAATTTTTTTTGTTTTTTTTTTTCATTCGCGCGAACGTAACGCGTACGACTGTGGAATACGATGGTTCTATACCAGGATGGAAGAGATTGCCATAACGATGAGGCGCGACGGCGAATGCACTTTATATATTTGTGTAGTGCGGTCACGTAGATTGGGGGCGATACATCATTTTTGATCGAATATTAATGAAATGGCAGTGTAAGGCCTTTTGGGGGGTAAATTATTTATCGTCGGTTGATGAATAGGGTAGATATATAGTTAAATAATAATATGTAAACATTAATCACTGATAAACTTTTGGCTATAAATTACCGTGGGTTCATCGTCGTAGTCTTCGTCGTCGTGTTATAATAACTGATGCATGAAGAAGTGTGCTCGAGTTCTGGACGCCAAGTTTTTTCGTAGACTAGAATGTATTTTAGAATGAACGAATAACGATTAATTATTGATAAGGCCTATTGTTCGCAGGTGAATTTAAATTGCAACGGTTTGACGTTTGAGTCTGACTATTTCTAAACATTACTACTGAACTGTAAAAATATATACTAAATTATCATTAATTATCGAAAAAATTGTATTTGTTAAAAATGTTTTTTATTATTCAATGTTTACTTATTATATTATATTGTCGCTAGTTTCGTAAAAGATTAAATAATAAACAAAGTTTCAAACCTATATACCTTCTAGTCCCGTCAGTGTCCGATGGATGCCGCTAATAGTACGTTTTATAAAAAGACTTACTAGGAGAGGTCACGGCCTCCGGATCACGGATTTTAGTCAAACTTTGAGGTATGTTTTTAGATGCTAAAATATGAAGAACGCTAGAATATTAGATCCTAACGCTTTGATAAACTTGAGTCATCGACAGGTTTAGCTGTATTGGAAAGAAATACTGAAAAAATGCTCTGTTTTATTTGTTTATTGTTAAGCTAGAAAATCCTTATATATAATTGTAAAAAAAGAAAATAAAACTAGAGATTACAAGTTTTACGTTGCTTTT
>JAWWEQ010000002.1:25630-175981 GCA_035583055.1 Torymus tubicola
TTTTACAATTATATATAAGGATTTTCTAGCTTAACCAATAAACAAATAAAACAGAGCATTTTTTCAGTATTTCTTTCCAATACAGCTAAACCTGTCGATGATTCAAGTTTATCAAAGCGTTAGGATCTAATATTCCAGCATTCTTCATATTTTAGCATCTACAAACATACCTCAAAGTTTGACTAAAATCCGTGATCCGGAGGCCGTAACCTCTACTAGTTAGTTTATGACTGTAACTGATTTAGATTCACATATTTTTAATTTACAAATACAAATATATTATAGCAAAAGTAATGTAGATTTTAATATTTAAAGTTTATAAACTTTTAATACCGAATTTTCAAGTAAACTATTGTTGTTGTACCGGAATATTTTTTGTTATCATTTTAGTAAATTTCGTTCATAATTACCATGAAATTATTAAATAAATTTTCTAGTAACTATATTATTGTTTTTTATTCATTTTTTTTTAATTCAAAATATGGATCAGTTGTATAACATATTACTAACTATTTTTCATATAAAAAAACCATATGAAACGCCGAATATTATCAGACCAATTTAAGTAATTGGAAACCTTAAAATAAATGTCCGCATAAATAAAACCAAAACTATACGATAATATTTAGAATCCTGAATTACATGCAGCACTAAAATAACAATTACTTATCTGTCTCTTTATCCTTTTACAATTCCTGGTTGAAAATACAACTAAAACTCAAATCTCCCCCAAAACAATTAAAACGAATTTCAATTGTTTATCCAGCTATTCGGCACTGAAAAGAAAGTTTCCTTCAAACGAGAAAGAGAGCCGTGTGCGTTCGGTGCACTCATCCGTCCGCTCCTGCCATCTGGTAGCCGGAAACTTTTCATTCCCGCCAAACGACGCGCCAGCTTGCCGCGCAGTGCTGAGCCAGATATCGTCGTCCCTTCTTTTTCAACTTTGCAACTGCGCGACTTGATTTTTGTACATTAATACACACACTTCCATGTTTGTGTATAAACACATAAAAAACGCTATAATTTTGTTACCATGAGTGATGGCTAGGGATGTGCGTACGAATTTTTTTTCGTCGCTACTACGTTGAATTGCATAACGACGCGACGCGCGACGACAACGATGACGATGATGATGCAACATTCGTGACAGAAAACGCAAATGCGCAGCAGTTGAGAGGCAGGAGGAGAGCCATTGTTTATTTTTAGCTTTATCGCAATCAGAACATCATTAGCGGCAGAATTTTCTTCTTATATAAGTTCAATAAGAGAGACATACGCGCGCGAGCGCGTACGCCGCGGTTATAATGAATAATCAATATATAAACGCAGCTTTTTATCCATTGTATAGCTTGTGTATATACACAGTGGGATGCGCGCCTTTTCGTCGTCCATTAAGCGAAACAATGAGAGGAAACGCTCGTGGACGATCTGCGAGAAGGGGAAAAACTGATAAGACCTTTTATGTTTACGTACAGAATACACAAGCTTTCGGAAGGAAGTGGATTTTATTAGGCGAATCCTTTATAAATTCTCGCGCTGATTAGTATAATAAAACGTGATTTGCAAGGTAGTTAACAGCGCAAAACATCCGGTTCGTTAAAGAAAATAATTATATGTCACACACAACTCTTAACATTGGAAAGCGAAAAGAGAAAAGATGAAAAAATTATAAAATGCTGCCTTCAAAAAAAAAAACTTTTTTTTCGCGCTCGAGTAATTCAGTCTCGAGTGTTATCGGGCCCCCTACATACATAATATTCGCAAGCATGCGACAAAAAGCCTGCGCGCAGTGAGAAGAAAGTACGAGAGTGAGAGAGAGAAGCTCAACAGCCTCTTATATTCTCGCTCCCCCTAAAATAATTCCTGCGCACCCCGAGCTAAGACGTTAAATCGCGATTAAGTTCGCGAAAACAGTCCGCCTCTCGGATGACTGTGCTAGCGCTTGCGGGTCTTTCTCTCTCGCCTTGTTTCTGAAATATGCGCGCGCGATCCTCGAAAACCTCGAGAGCGCTTCGCGCGCACATACATATACTTCCTTCGTCGTCGTCCATGTCTCCTCGTTTTTCTCTCGTTTATACTCTCTTATATATGCACTCAGCTTTTTCTCTTTCTCTCTCTCTCTCTTATTCGCGCGCATGCGCGTATATAATAAAATAAAATTTCGCGCCCGCGGAGGGATGAAGTTTCTCTCCTTCTGTCTCAATTATCGTCGCTTCGTTAAGTTTCTCCGGGCGTCGCGACGTGCGCCGACTACTGTTAGGGTGGCGAGTAGTAGAGACAGAGCCAAGGAAAAAAAAACATAGTTGCCCAAACGGATAGAAAAACGAACGATAGGAGGTGGGTGAGAAATGAGAAAAATAACGAGCGACAAGGTGAGGAGTAGGAGGAAAAGGAAGAAGAAAGCTATAAGGGTAGGGAGGAGGCGCGGAGGGTAGGACTTGAAAAGGCGAGTGAAAAACAATGGAAAATTCATTGAGAATGAAAGGCAAATGGGGGCGTCACGCGGGAGGGAGAGACAGAAGTGTCAGTGAGTGTGAAGGAGGAGTAGGGGGAGAGCGAGAGTGAGAAGCGAGAATGGATAACGAATACCGCGCGGGGGTGGAAATCGATTTAGCGAAAATGAGAAAAGTGAAAAAGTGAATATTGCGGGGAAAAATTGGAGGGAAAATAGAGAAGGCGATCGGGCAAATAAAATAAAAGGACAGAGCGGAAGGGGGAGAGGGGGTAGAAGTCATAGGAAGAGAAGAGCCCTTCGCTTCACGAAATTAAAAACCGAAAGACGTAAACATCGAACGCCCAGCCAACCAACCAGCCAGCCAGTCTCTATCTCGGTTTTCCCTTTTCCTCTCATTTCCCGCCGCTTTCCTCTCCGCACAGACACCACGACGCGCACAGTATATAAATAAAGAAGCCTTGAAATCGGATACACTTAAAAAATATTTTTATTTACCGTCTCGAGTGCGCAGCAGCCGCTGCCACGTGCGGAGAGACCCCCTCCTTGATGGGAAAGCTCATATTTGCGTTATTAATGGGGAAAATATTAAGTCGTTTGATTTATATATATATATATATATATATATATATATATATATATATAATGTTGAATAAATTTGCTTTTGATTGGTTTCCCCCTTTTTTTTTTTGAAAATGCGGTGACGCATTTATCGATGCATTTTATCATTCCAAAACGAACGTTTTACTACTTAAGCACGTACGGTAAAATAAATTATTTCCAGCTTTAGAAAAACAAGTTTTTGCTACGTTATATACGTAAGAATGTACGTGCACGAAATGTTATTTTAATTTTGTCTCATATGCTGGAATTGTACGACGTATTATGCGATTTACATTACACATCGCGACCGATCTAGAAAGTTATTCTACAACGCATTATGAATAATCATACGCACTTGACGATGTCGCGTTCGTTACATATTTAATGCTAAATAATAAGCTAAACGCGTACACATCATGCTCACACGAGGGCGACGCTGCTATTTACTCAAGCGCGTTTGCCCGCAACTTCAATATAACGTTTTATAATCATTAGTTCGAAAACATCCGCTACTGCATTTCTATCTCTCCTTTTGCATTCCACTGCACCTGCAAAAAAGCCTCTCTCTCTTTCTCTCTCTCTCTCTCTCTCTCTCTTTCCCTCGTCGGCGGGTCGCGAAATAAAAGCAAATGTTTTCATCCCGAAAGAAGCGGGCGCACGAGTGAGAGAAAGAGAACGTTTCTCATCATCGGCGCTCAACTCCCTTTCTCTCTGTCTTGCGTTCTCTCACTCTGCGCCGCCGATAATAAAATGAAACTAAAAGGAAATAAAAGAAACGGGGAGAGAGAGAGAGAGACAAGGACACCCAGGGAGAGTTCAGAGCACCCCGAAAATGTCATTATACGCAGTGAAGCAGCAGAGCAGCGCTCGCGCGCGTCCGCTCCGTTTCTCCATCTCTCTCTCTCTCTCTCTTATCGTATATATAGCTATAGTATACTGCGTGCGCGAGAAAGAGACAGAGAGCAAACAGCCGCCAGAGAGCGAGGAGAAGTTATATATATATATATACATGTATATAGTCGAGTCGTCGTCGTCGCGTCGCGTCTCACATACACATCGAAGCACGTTATACGGGGCCGTGCACCCGGGCGCGTGCCAGCGTTTTCCCGCGCGCGCCAACTGCTGCTGCTTTCCTATTGGTCGGATTCCCAACTCGAAGAGGTGGGGAGAACCCGCGCCGTTATATGCGCGGTGGAGGGATGCAGCAGCGTGGGTATATATATAGTGCGCGCGCGCGCGCGGCGGAGAAGGATGATGCGCGAGCGAGCGAGCGAGCGAGCGACGAGGGGAGGGGTCCAGCTGCAATAGTACGCTACTACGCTCACTACGTTATATAGATATATATAGCGTGTGTATACGCGCGCTCGCGTGGGCCTATATACTACACTACTACGTCGTAGACAGGCGCGGGAGGGAGGGAGGGAAGGAGAGGAGAGAGAGCGCGAGTGTAGTGCCCCGTAGGGTAGCGTCCATTGATCCCCGGAGCTGACTCTCCGCTCTTCGTCTCGTTCGTATATTCGCGCGGGAGAGAGAAAGAGAGAGAGAGAGCACGATATTCCCACCGACGCGCGGGCAGGGCCGGCGCTGCAGGCACCGCCTGACGCGCGAGAGCGCGCGGCGTTCTTTCGCTTATGCGCTCCGGATTAAATTTTTTTCCTTCTTTTTTTGCGGAGGCTTTTTCGAGCCAGTGCTGTTGTTGTTTTTTTTTGTTTGTTGCGTCCTCCACTTTTTTTTAACCGTATGCGTGGCTATGTGTGTATACAGAGGCTCCTTTTCCTGCTTCGAGTGCGTGGTGGATTCTTGTTTTTCTTCACGAGCGTGGGCTCCTTTTTGCTCTCTATATACGTTTTCGCGCGGTTCTGCGGAGGCTACCATGCCGTCGTCGTGTTCCCGCGCGTTTTCAGAGAGAATAGCGTAATCGAGCGCTGTATGTATATAGTGTGATGGACGAAAGAGAATCTTTGAAGAAGAAAGGTTTCTTTGGCTGTTTTGGCAATGAGTTTATCGAGTGGCTCGAGAATCTCTCACGCCCTCGTGGCGTTTGATTAGGAATTTACGATGTCGGTTATTCAGTGAATCTGAGCATTCGCGGTGTGTTTTTATACACGCAGATTCATTCCAGAACATCTGCGCGCAGTCCGATATTTATTAATTGTCGCGTGCGGGGGAGGCGGTACAGGTTTTATACTTTGTTGCATTAATGAAAGAATGACTCTCAAAATATATCAAACGCACACGTGGCTGTGAATTATTAACAGGAAAATGTAAATATAACCACTGATGATAATCGAAATTCAGTAGTAACAGGCGACGTAGGATTAGGCGTGTCGAAATTACTCATGCAATGCATCTCCGCGGACTCGCATCACGATTCATTATTTCCGTGTAGATACAAAAGATCGGTTGGATTAGCACGCTCGTGTATGTATGGGTATAGTGCAGGATATTACAGGGCATTTTTTTTTGTATCCTGAATAAAACGCAATTAACCTACTTCTGACCTTATCTTGTCCAAGTATATAATACAAATGACGTTTTTGGAAAAAAGGAGCTGAGAAAATCTGAATATACGATTTTTCCCTATTTCCCTCATGCACGCTTATAATAATCGCGCTGACGATGTGGTTATGATTTTTCATGCCTACCTGAAATATAACCCTAGTATTAACATAATACGATACGTATTTTCTTTATCTAATCTCACGCCGATCTTAAATAATGCGGCAATTTCGTCGCGCTTTTAGCCTATAGGGTGAACTGCACCCCTGACCTCGTTCTCGGGGCCGGATAGCATATATATCTACTCCTCGCGTATAACCACATGCACGGGATTTCTGATATTTTTTTTTCAAATTTCCATGCAGAGTCAATTGCTAAGGCATTTTTAATCCGGATTTACGGCTATCGTTACGCTTTTACGTATAAAATACACATTTAAAAAAAACACGACTGTTTGCGTCTTATATATATTTTTTGTTTCTGTTTAATCTATCGGGTTCAGGCATTTTTAATGTTGAGTATGTCGTGAATTTACATTATGTTTACGCATTGTAAAATTTATATGATAAATGCCAATAATATATACATCTAGAACTCCATTTAGACAAAACTACACAAATGTATTTAATTTTTCCTTACAACAAGCAACCATCATCCACAAATTCTCTTCAATCCATTAAAAAAAACCACCAAGAATCATCATCGCCATCCTTAAAAGCAAACTATACGAAACGACTCCACTCCTTACCACTGCAATCCGATCGGCAAAAAGCCTCGCTTGCATAATCACACAGCAGCAGCAGCACCGAAGAAGCGCGGGAGAACCAGAGAGAAAGAGAGAGATCGAACCGGTGCAGCAGTAACAGCAGCAGCAGAAGCGCGGGGGTAATGTAACGTTACAAGCTCCGCGTCCGGCCCTGGATCCCGACCACCCTCGTCGCTACCGCCGCCACCGCCGCAGCCGCCATCGCCGCCGCGCGCTCGATACAGCCAGTAACTCACACCCGCGCGTTCTGCGTTGCGGCAACGGTCGCGACGCGTTTCGATCCTCGATCGAAATTGCACGAGAGAGAGAGAGAGAGGAGAGAGAGTTTGCTGTAAGATGATTTTAGGTGTAGCTTTACAACGACGCTGTAACGGTCGTCTTTATATATATATATATATATATATGCACTCGGAGTGTATAGCACTGAGAGTGTATAAGGTATAGAGAGGAAGGACAGTTGGGTGCGGATGTAGCAGCGCAGTGTTTGGGAGGGTTTTAGGGAGATTAGGTGCTGCTGCTGCTGCCGCCACGGCTGTTGGTGGGTTTGGAGATGTATTATTTGAGGATGCATCGGAGGGTTCGAGGTCAGGGTGAATGAACCCTTTTGAAAGATATTTTTTTTCGTAATAATATATATTATATGGTGGTTCGATGAATAAATAAAACGTGTATAACTATCGTGTATATATACGGATGTGCAGTACATGAAACGATAACGTTTGCTTTATAAATGAATGAATGGGGTGAATGAATGTATACAAAAAGTAAAATTCAAAGAATAAAAGAAAAATGCGTAAGCTCGATTAAAAAAAAACACTTTCTATTCATTTTCGTGTACACAGAGAGTTGGTTAAATTTGAATTGCGCTTTTAAAGGTCGATTCCCGGTATTCCCCTTTAAAAACAACATTTCCACATGGTCGTAGTAAATCAAAAAGAAAGTGTATATAATAGCATGCATGAAAGTTCATTGAAAGTTTTGCTCTTAAATTTCGAACGCAATCTATATAGTATATATACATTGCATGCGTACCGCTATATTTACATCGCGATTCGTGAATACTTTTGGATGTTTGATTTTCTATATGTGAAAGCTATAAATATAAAGTTTTATTGCATCATCTGAACCGATACAATGAACTTAAATTTAGTACATAGAAAGCTGTTTGCCGCTTGTACCTCAATACGTATGAATCACATACTTTTATTATACGACCTATTTGAAATCATCCCCTATAAAGTCATTTCATTTCTAGAGGATACATAGAATAGTATTAATTTTAATTTTACTGTAATGTAATAGTCGATAATTACGACAAACGCGTGCTATAAAACTTTTTAAACCCAAGCTAATCAAAGATTACACACGGATAATGCAGAAACTTAACTAAATCTATAGGATAAAAGTCAACTCTGTCAATCACGAGCTTAAAAATAATATTTATCCCGAATAGCTGAAAAGATCAACGTGCGAAATCATATATAACCCCTATTTTATATATATATACCAGAAAAAACTCCTGAACTTTTTCCTCTCGTGCGGGTAAACTTGCTGTCTCTCTCACTCTCTCCGACAGTCATAGTCGTGATGTCGCTAAAGCGGAAATTCTAACTCAATTATATATATCTCTCACTCTCTCAAAAGAGAGACAGCTCGGCAGGCGCAATTTTTATCGCGCCTCGAGTGCAAAAAGAGCTCGCTATATATATATATGTACGCCTGCGCGGATCCCGAGTATATTCAAGTTAAACTTCTGCCCCCACCGCGTCGCGCAGTGAAATCCATTCGTCGGTGCGGGTGGCAGGCAGCAGTCGGCAAAAGGGGAGGAGGAGAGACTAGACCCGGCACGGGACCGAGTGAGAGAAAATCCCGGGAGAAAAAAGAGATAGACACTATATATATATATATACGAACGAGAGGCGACTAAAACGCAATAAAATCATCGTCGAAAAACTTGTTCGCCGCGCTGCAAATCCTCCCGATTAAAATCGCTTTTCCCGAATTCAACAAGTCCCGAACTGTTCTATCGCTCACACACACACACACACACATACTCTCTCGTTCGCTTTCTGTACCCCCCGCACCAGTTTCGCCTCCCGCTGCGTGAAATAAAAACGAGATACTACTACTACTATACTACATACGCTGGCGTTTAAAACCGAAGGTCGGCGTTCTCTCTCTCTCTCTCTCTTTCTCTCACTCTCTGCTGAAAGTATATAAAATGAACAGCGCGGGTGAAAAAGCTGATTGTCGCTTTGCGCCAGTAATGATGATAAAACGAACCTATGTTGCGTATGTATATATGTATAAAGCTCAATATAGCAAAAATACAGTAACAGCCGACCACATGTGGCATATAGAAATCGAACTGGAAAAGCAAATGGAGCGCGCGCGTAGCACGTGGAAACTGCGCAGTAGCAACAGCAGCATGCACTATACGTGCGGGGGCGGTAGGAAAAAACGAGGCCGCATACGCGCGTCGCAGTTCTAGCATATATAACGATGAAACGGCAACAGTAGCAGCAGATCAGACACACACACGCTAAAAAAAATATCCCCATCACCGTTCATCTCACTACTCTATATAAATTATACGCGCCCTATCACGCCGGTATTATATACGCACTGCGACGGGCACCATCGGACAGCTGCGTGCTGTTTTTCGATCACCCGCACGCACATCTATCTATATATGGCTGCACAAAAGCTGCATATATGTAGGGATGAGCGCATGTTGGCGCGGGCAACGCATTCGAAAACGCGCGCCAGCTTTCGTATATATAGCGCTTGCATCGGAAAGTAGCGTGCGTGCGCGCACACGGCTGTGTTTACAAACAGCGAGGGCTGCCAGTCTGCTCGCTCGCTCGCGACGCTGCTGCTGCTGGTTATTGCTCCCTTCTTTTCCCTGAAACGCTGCTGGTGCTGCTCCTCCTGCTCCGGTCTCCCCCCCTTTTGCGCTCCGACACTTCCCCTGCCCCCCCCCCTCATCCGCTCGTGGACGCGCCCTTCTTCCCCTCCCCTCCTGTAATGTAGAGAGAGACGACGAAGAAGACGACGCGCGCGCTTTCCCTCTTGCGCGCGAGAAAAAGAACGTGCGGTTCTCTCGCTGCGTACAATGCCAAGGCAGCGAAAGACTCGTCGAGAGCGTTTTGCGATTTTCTCTCTCGCTTGCGCGCGTCCCTCGCTTGCTTCACTCACTCACTCACTCTCGTTGTATACACCATATACTTTTGTTGCTCTTTCGCGCGCGCGCGAGCTAGCAAGCGAAAGACCTCTCGAGGGTTCAATGGTCAGGGTCTTCCCGCTGCGTAGTAGGTTTACATATGTATATATATACGTGTACGTACGCACACATACACACGTGTATATAGGCATGAGGGCACCAGCTACTCTACTCGTCCGGCCACCTTATGTCGTCCGTGTATATATACATATAAGTATATATACAACGTAGGACTGTGAGCTTCTCTTTTTGTACACCTAATTTCCTTTTCGTGTATTACGGGCGTTTTATATACGTGCGCAGTTCTCTTCGGTTTTCGGAGCACAACATTGTTTCCGAAAGAGACGGGCGCCCTGCAGCGTCAAAAACGCTCGGGGTTGTTGACGCCGGTATATGTATGTGTGTGTGTGAGAGAGAGAGACTGATCTATAGTACAACGCACCGGCTGTTTCTACTTATAAGTAGAAACGATGAGGGGAAAAGAGAGAGTGTATACAGAATCGTCGTCGTACTGTCTCGTGACGACGAGTATATGGCCGTTAATTGCAGGCTCAAGATAAAAAGAGAAGAAGGGCTGTTGGATTTTTTTTTAGTTGTTGCAGCGGAAAGCGAGAAGTTTTGTCGGTATAAGGTTGTTACGTAAATGGCTAACTTTCGAATTTTGGCAGTTTTTGTACCGGTGATTTGGATCTTTTTGCAAGGTTTTGTTTTGAATTATGTAACGTGTATCGGTATCGAAGTATAAATAGAACGCATTTAAAATAGTGCAAATGGTTGTTACGCAAAGCATTTTTTAACTTTCCTCTACGCTTTGAAGTCTTTAAAAAATGTGGAAACTGAAGCATAGTTACGTACTTAAACTCGTTTTGAAAAATTTCCTCATTTTAATATTTTCGTGCTTTTTGTAATTATTTTAATTATTTATTTGTTTTTTCAAACTATATACATGAATATGGTATTTTTAAAAATTAAAAAAAAATGAAAAATTCAATACCAGGATTTATAAAGGATCTCTACATACGCATTAATTCATTCATTTTGTGAACTAAGCATGTATTATGTATTTTAATAAAACATCGTTTTGTATTTAAGTTTCTAATGATATCTTTAGATTCATTTTATAACTGAATATTGGGTCTTCGTTTCTATCGGTACTTTCAAACACCATGTACAAGTCTATTAGCAACTGAAGCTTAACTTTACTCATACCTTTTATTTTATCTTATTTTATTATACATTTGTATATATATTTATATGTATATGTAATTGGGCACCTAGCCCATGAAATAAATAAATAAACAAAGTAGTGCTCATACTTTAAGAATATCTCCGTTATATACAAATAAAATTGCTCGGATTAGAAGAAATGAAAGAAAAAGTTAAAATCAAGTTGATCAGCAAAGCTTAAGTAAAGAAATCCTAAGTTAAACAACTTTTCTGTTTAATGAATACTTAATCAAACGAATCGTGATTATTAAAATCTTCCCGAACGTCTGGGAGAATGTTTGCTTTTAAAGTATCAAACACGATATTTGTCCCTGGAAGATACTTTACATAACTTTTTCAGATTTTCAAAGATTCGTGAAAAAGTTTTCCACGCTTCAAAGACTTACTCTAAAAAGTTTTTCTCTTATACACTGCTTAAAAAAGAAAGTAAATAATAAGAAGTGAAGAAAAGTTATATCTCAATTAATATCGGCATTATGAAATAATATTTTTACATACGAATCTTCTTTGTTCACCTTATAGAAGCAGCATTATACTTACATACACTCTATTCTAAAATCGTAAGTTCAAAAACAAATATTTTTGAATAGAAATAGCAGATGATAATCTCGAAGGTAGAAAAACAGCATTTGAATTCTCAAGTTCAGGCGGAATTTGTTTTACAAATCGCGTCGAGCGCCCGTATGTATACACACGACCGGTACATTTATCTTTATCGAGGTGTATGAGTTTTTCTTCTTTTTTTTTAAAAAAAGGTTAACCTCTAGGTCAACAGTGTTTTTACTTGCGCATTACCGCGTAAAATATGACCGGCATCGTGACAGAACGGTTAAAAATTATCTTTAACTTGCTGCTGGTTTCCGAAACAATCGTTTAATAGTCTCTTTGAGATTAGACAATGTGCAACTCAGATGCGAGCCTCGAAATAGAAAAATGATTGGTTCGATTTTGTGTACACGTTGATTGAAGGCGATGTTCAATGTTATTCGCCTTAGCGTTCGCAAAGTTATAAATATAGTTTGAAGTTTTGTGGTTGAAAATCGATTGATTGGCTGTTAATTTTAATGTGAGGCTCTGATTTCGAATCGACTCGAACATATTCATTCTTAATCCCATAGTAATTTTGATTTATAATTATTAAATACTACATTATATTATAGCAAAAAAGCTGCATACGCCCTTGAAATACTTTTTTTTCAATGTCAATTGTTCCTACAGTTGTAAACAACATAACATTTTTAATATCGAAACTATACGATGAATCCCTATCCAAGCTCACAAGCACATCACTTCAGCTTAACAATAATTACATTTCTCCTCGTCCTTCAACCGCAGGATTAGATTTTCTCACGAACACGCCGTTGATTAAGACTACAGCCATAAACCTAGATCAATAAAAAAAGAATATATCGCTTTTCTTCTCCTGATAAAGAATAATCTCTGTGTTGTTTCTCCTTCTCTCTCACGCTCTACCGCCGTTTCGCACGCTCAGATTCTCAAATTTATATACTTATACCAACGCTGCCGCAGACGTACCGCACCAGACATTCGATCTTTTTTCCTCATTGCCGCCGAGAGAAAGAATCTCTTCGCAAGCCTATATATACACCTATATAGATACGCGCGCAACGGAAGGTCTCATCCTTCTCCGCTGTCTTATTTCATCAAGGACGCGTGGGTGCGCTTTCTCTCTCTCTCTCACTCTCTCCGCCACCTGCATTATTTAGCTCTCTCGCTTTCCTCCCACGGCGGGATTTCAGGCGGGGGTGGTAACAGAGAGAGAAAGAGTGAGAGAGTGAGAGAATCCGAACGCACGGGAATCAGTTCGATAAATGAAGAAAGGAGGAAGATACACTAAGCCGCTTCTCTATATAATACCTACTCTCTTAGTGCATGCGTGTATGTGTACACTGGAAATAGGCCGCGGCTAGCCGATAAATGCACACACGTGTCGTATTATATACTATATACACTGCAGCACGAGTGCAGAGCAGATTTTGTATGTGTTATATACACATACAGCCAGACGTTGCGTCCTTCTGCACTGTGTTCGCCACCACCACCACCGCCGTGCTCGGCCTATACCACTTTCCGTGTATATATTGCACCTACCTATGTACTCAGTATATAGATACACATAGCCTTACTACTACTATGCTATCCCTATCTTACCCGCGAGTATACATATATACATACGGCGCGGCAATAGATATCGGCTGCCGGCGGTGCGACTCTCTCTTTCTCCCTCTCTCTCTCTCTCTCTTTGCAATCGTTAAAAACAAGGTTATGCGCCGCTAGCTAGAAATAGACGGCCTAGGCAGCACCGCGGCGCGCGCCTGCGCTATTCTTAGTGTATGTACTCTCTCTCTCTCTCTCTTTCTCACTCGTAGCCTGACTTTCGTTTATCATCCGGCCGTTTGCTCG
This sequence comes from Torymus tubicola, assembly GCA_035583055.1. NCBI lineage: Eukaryota > Metazoa > Arthropoda > Insecta > Hymenoptera > Torymidae > Torymus > Torymus tubicola. Next base: position 38,825 of record JAWWEQ010000002.1, read on the forward strand.
CATGCTTTATGCAATTACTATATACTGTGTTACGCTGCAATGTTTTGCTCAGCGCGGAACACAACACATTGCCAATTGTCACGATGTTGGGTGTATGTATATATAATGTATATGTATACATTGTATACGCGTGTGCGGGCCCTTTTTACGCATTATTATATGCCCTGACGCGCAGCGTAGCACGCAGGACCCATTGAGTGCTGCTACCCTGGTGAGACTTGACCGCTGGGAAAGAGAGAAAAAGAGAGAGAGAGAGACATTGTTGCTCGGTCACTTGTTGTTTGCGCGCCTGCGCTTGAAACTTGACTCTCGCACGCGGTGTGTATGCATGAGGAGCTGCGTGCCGCCACTGTTGCTGCTGCTGCTCTGTTGCTGCATGATGTGTCGACGCTTCGGACAAATTTTAACGCATTAAAATGCCGTAGCGTTTCGCGCGCGTATATACGTTGACAATTGAAAAATTGATACGACGATGATCTTGTGCGCTCGCACCGATTACACCATCAGTTTCGTTATAAAGTTATATATATATATATATATGTATATGTATAGTGCGAGGATTGAATTCGTTAAGGTTTATTTTATGCGGGAGGGAGTTTATATACATGTATAGCAGTGATTTATAACGATACGATAAATTTTTTATTGACGCGTATAAAAACAAACATTGTTATTGAATTAAACTTTTCCGATTATATATCTTCTAAGGTACTTTATTGTTTTTTTTTAATGATATAATTGCGCTTGACTCGTCTGAAATTATATAAGAGCCGTGAAATTTCAAAGTGGATCTAGGAAAAAAAAAAATATATATATATATATATACGCAGCGTAATTGCTCTATAGCTAGAGGAATACCCCGCTAGGCATAAGTTGTATAACCAAAAGGATGAAAGTGAAAGGGTTCCCGAGAAAGAATTTCACTATTTAATATATTACGCAAACCCAAGGTTATGAAAGCTATTAAACTTTTATGCAGGAGAAAATTTTGTACCCTCGGCTACATTATACCTCCCTTTTTGCGTAAATATTTAATTAAACTTTTCCTTCTTTGCTTTCAGATATTTTTTTCAAAGTCTTAAATTAAAGTAGTAATTAAAAGAAAATCCTTCTACACCTCTCGTGACTGCATCTGTGAAAGCATTTCATTAAAACAGATATTAGCGATTCATTATTACTTATGCTGTATGAATACAAACATGTACGTAACATATATACGTAAAATAATATTTCCTTAGTAACATTATACCTTAAAAATACATGACTCGCCCCCAAACCAACGATATCCACTGACACTTCTAAATCTCTTTCGTACATCGCAAACGTCACTGGACTTTCCCCTCATTATCGAAAACCGCGCGCACGTCCTAATTTTAACCGCGACACAGTGCTAAATCGATCTACCACGGGATCCCCACGAAATAAATCATGTTATGAAGAAAGAAAAAAAAATCATCCTCAGCGGTATATAAATATAAGCTTCGCTCATCAATCATTTGTTTTTATACAAACATCGACGCGTGTATATGCGCAAACTATACTAGTGTAAAATCAAACTCGCAGCCTTAATATATACAACACGCGACAGCCAGTCGAGAGAAAGAGAGAAACGAAGAGACAAAATAGCAAATGGCCGTGTCAACAAGTGTCGACGGCCAAAAATTATGTGAAGTCGCGACGTGTGTTATTAGCCATTATATCGCCGACGCGTCCGCAATACACACACCAACACATAAGTCGGATCAGGCGTTCGCGCGCTCCTTGGTTATATAGAGAAGCGCGAGCGACCAACGGTTTCGGGTGGGCCTCGCGTCATTCGAAGATGTTAATTAAGCACTACCTGCGAGAGCACACGGGACCGCCAAAGAAGGCGGTCGTCCGGCTGGACTCTCTTTTTTCCCTCTCTCTCTCTCTCTCTCTTGTCCTTTTACTTCTTCTTCGGTTCCTTCGCGCTGCCTCCTTCTCAGCCTTTTATTTCTCGTCCGCGAGTTCTCACGCGGACGAAAGAGAGAGAGAGAGAGAGAGAAAGAATACGGCTGTTATGCATAATTAAATCGATGAGTTTTTCGAAGCGGAATCGCGCGAGCGCGGTGACCGTTTGTTCTTTTAAGGACTACTCCTTTTATATATATATGTATAATATTTCGTCGTCAACGATCTGTCGAAAGTCTTCGTGCGACGATATAACATATCCTTTCCTTCTTCTGTTTACGTAACGCTACTATATACCGCACGCAAGCTATATCCCCCTTCTTCCCGCGCGTACGCGCTATATTTAGCCGCGAATTATAATATTAATTGGCCTCATTAGCATGATTATAACACGTACTCATATACACACGCGTGCGTATATATATATATATATATATAGAAAGGATGCACCTTGCGAGCTAACGTGCTACTACATTCTCGTGATTTGCATATTATACCTCGTACGCTCGAAAGTAAAAGTTATACTTTACGTATATATATATATACACGTATACGATCGGAAAATATTAAACTTTTAATAAGGAAAAGTACTTTGAGGAGACAAAAAAAAAGAAGAGAGGGTGTCGTTTGTGAAAAAGACTACACACGGGTGTTATAAGGATTTAACAAAGTAACGTGGGCCACGAAAAGGGTGAGAGAGAAAATTGCGAAGTACAAAAGTATAGTGAAAGCAGCAACGTCATGTATAAAAGTACGGCTGCGTACTTGCGCGTGCCATCAAAAAGCATAACGTCGGTGGTAGCGGTGCTGGTGCTGCTGTTGCTCTGCGGCGTTGAATTCGATTTACCGCGGGAGGAGAGGAAAAAAGCCTGCCGCCGACTACTACTCGAGTCCTTCACGCTGTTTAGATTTATATAGCGCAAGGGACACGCACTACAGTCGAAGAGGGTTGAGCGACCTAGACGTTCTCCCTCTGCCTTTCTCCCCTCTTTCTCTTTCTCTCTCTCAGCGAAGTTTGCGAAGCCGCGAAAAAGAGCGAGAACAGCGATTCGCTCTTATACACAAGCGAGCGAGAGAGAAAGAGAGAGAGAAAGATTCGCACACAGAACGAGAGACGTAGAAAAAGATAGCGAAAGGAGGGGAAAGGATATATATACATGTATATATAAAGGGAGGGGTTATAGAGCGGTTTTATCCCTTAGTATAGTCGCAGACGCCGCTTGCTCAGGGGTCCCTACACTCGCCCTTAGAGTCCTGTGAGCGCACCCTTCGCTCTGTTTCTGTCTCTCTCTCTTTCGCCTGTCTGGCCTCACACCACCATTTCCTCTCCTCTCTCTTTCTCTTTACCCCGCGCGCGCTCTCGTCTGCAGGTTCCTATACTCTCTCTCTCTCACTCCTTCTCCCAGTCTTTCCTCCTCCCTTTTTCTTGCCGTGCCAACGGCAGCGGATCCTATGTGCCGCTATACGTTGCTACCACCGCGTGCCAATGCTCTGCAGACGAAGAGAGAGAGAGACAGAAGCGAACGACCGGCAGAAACAAAGGGCGAGGCGCACGCGAGAGGGGAGGGCAAGAGGGAGGGCGAAAAACGAAGAGAAAGAGTGAGATCGGCCCTTTCGAGCTTCATAATGAAATTGAAGAGAGGAGAAGAGAGGAGCGGGAGGAGAAGGAAGAGGAGACGCGAAGTTTTTGAAGAACGTTAAACTGAAGGCACGCAGCGAGCGCGCTTAACGATGATTAGGTCGGTGCGATAGGCGGGGATAGAAGGAGAGAAAGGAAGAGAGAGAGAGAGAGAGCGAAAAAGTGTAAGGGTCGATGGGTATATAAGACCCGGCTTCTCACGAGCATATGTGTATATATGTTTTTTGAAGGGTCCGTTTTCTCTTTCGTTTTTTTTCCACGCACCACTTCGCGCGAGCATCGCTGCTCTTCAAAAGATTCGCCAAAGATACGGCCAATCGTTAAAGGCTATATAATGAAAACTTGCCGTTTACATCTCTAAGCCCGCATCTTTCTCTCTTATACGTCAACCGAAGTTGTTGTTTTCATACAACGTCCGTTTACGACCTCCCAGCGAAGATTATACGGCCGTGCCCGAAATTCCTGAATTAATTTCGGTCATTGATCTTCCACTTCAAAAAAGCTGCTTCAGACGCGCACCCTTCGTCTACTTGTAAGGACCTTAACTTCGTTTTATATATATATATATATACACAAACACACACACATACACACACACACTCGTAAGGATAATATATAATGCATATCATACATATAGTCGAACACGTGCACTACCTAGTATATAGCTCTGAATAATATACCTTCGGAATACAATGTATCTCTCTCTCTCTCTCTCTCTTGCCCTCTTTATATACATACGTTTTGCAGACGTTGCACGAGTGTTGTTACAGTACCGATCGATGTGAATCATAGTAATGAGAATATGCGCGCTTGGCGAGGATGATGGCGATGTGGCCGAAGAAACAACACAACTCGTTCTCGAGTGCTGGACTATATTTAGGAGTGGGGGGAGAGGGGGGTTGTAATTTCGAGAAAGAGAGAGAGAGAGAGAGAGAGACTGAAGTGTAATAATGAAAATAGTTTCGCGTGTGCAGATGCGCGCGTGCACGCATATATGTACCCACGCGCAATATTCCAGTGCTGCGAGCGCGAGGAGCGGCACGCCCGATGCAATCTGCGATGCGCGCGCCCTTATCCTTTGCCTGCAGAGTATATATATACATGTATATATATATATGCGTATAGCCACTTATAGACATCGTCAGCTGGCCTGGTATTGCTGTGTAGTTGCGTATATATATTGTATATATATGTATGCTGGGCAAAAGCGATGATTAAAATTAATTGTCGGCGCGTGTGTATATGTATATATGTATATACATATATATATATATACATAGCTGCTATTTTGAAATTTACGACTACACTCGACTTGTGCAGCACAGACGCGCGCGTGTGTGTGTGTGTGCAGCAATAAACTTTGTCGATGTCATTACGCTAATGGCGAACTATTATACGCGTGCAGGTCATGAATATCGCGTGTGCCCGAAGATCTCGACGCGAAGATACATTCTTGATTAGGAGAGTGAGAGAGAGAGAGAGGGGGGCGCGCGAGAAATGATTTGGAGGCGAAGATTAAGCGGTCTCTCGTATTATTGAGGCCGAGGGGGGTGAGGCACGACATGTGTGTGTATGTGATACGTCCGCTATGGTGTGACGCTTGTTGGACAACATATTAATTACCGACGCGGCGGCGCGGTGAGGCCTGTCGCGACACTATACGGTGCGGATTGAGTCGTCGTTCGTTGTCATCGTCGTCGTCGTCGTTTGTGATGGAATAAAAATCCATGGTGAGGGACTTTTATTGGGGTGATGATTCGATGAGAGATCATGTGGGTTTGATAAATAGATTGAAAGGGAATTTTGTCCTTGAACTTGTGGTCTCGCTTCAATTTAAAGGCTATTATTTTATAGGGAGGAAAAAATTTTCAAAACATTTACTGTATTGGTCTACTGTAAGATGGAATCTTTCGACACTTCTTTATTTTGATAACACAAAATCCAGCGGCGTTCTATAGACAATTTCAACTATTCAAATTACACGCCGTCGTCGTTGTCCTATAATTAATCATGAATATCCTACTTTTAGCTCGATGATACATACAATTACCGATCGTATTTCGTTACGTATATTCAAATAGACCGCGATACAATCAGCAAAAAACAAACTTATCAACTATAGATACTTTTTTCATATCACGGGTTGCTTTATATAACAAAAATAACGACTTCCATTTCAGACACGACTCTCGCCTATAATACGCCCACGGCGATATATATACATATATTTCAATCATGTCGCGTACGCCACGCACCTTCGACGATCGCCGAAAGCCTTTTCGCTGCTGTAGATTAATTAGCGAGTCCAAAGGGGATTCGCAAAAAGGTCCTTTTTTTAACGTGTAAACAAACATATACATACATACATATCTTTATCCACAAAGAAACGAACCAGTGCACTCGCGGCTCGTTCGTTCCCTCTTTCCGATCGGTTTGACGATCTCTCTCTCTCTCTCTCTATATATACATATACATACATCTCGCCGTCCGACGCGACGATCATTTCGCTCTTTTAATCTATCCAAGGCCTTGGGCGTGGCCTTGGGTTTCTCTCTGGTATAATCGTACACCACTATAGTATAGTAGTAGTAGTAGTAGTCGCGCGCTTGCGGGGGGATGCTCCTCTCTCTCTTTTAGCGCGAGCGCGCGCGACTTTGCGCAGACATTGTCAGACGCTTTGCGGATTATGTTCTTTGTCTGCAACAGCGGCGGCAACGGCAGTGGATCGGGGAGCCTCGATAGACTGAACAGGGAGAGAGAGAGAGAGATACACACGCACGCAGGTCTATATAGCGTGAGCCGTCGGTTGGTCGGTCGCTCCTTTGGTCCCGAATTCCGAGAATATACATCACATCGGCGGCCCGCCGACGCCGCGAATTAAGGATATTTATTGGTCTGGCGCTACTCGCGGAATTTGAGACTTTGTTTACGAAAAAAACGGCCGCTTTTCGGGGGCCTTCTTCTCTCTTTCTTATGGTTAGAGAGATCTCGTCCCTTTGCCATGTAAATCAACCGCCCGCGTGCGGAGGGAGAGAGAGAGAAAGATCGAAGAGAAGAGAGAAAAGAGCGGTTAAATCGTATCCGTTTTGCCGCTGCGTTATTATCGGCTCGCGCGCGATTGCTTCCTATATATATATATATATATAACCTCGTTCGCGAGCAAACGCACCTTTAAACCCTATACACGCTCGTTTCTCTCGTTTTCATTCTTCCCTTACACTTTCGCTGTATTCTATCCCTCCCGTCTTACTACTTACTACTACTATACTACTACCACTTGCGTCGTCTCGCGCCTCTCTTTTCTTTGCCGCGCTCTCCTTTTACCCTCTCTCTCTCTCGCTGTTGTTCTACTCACGACCCGCTTATTTCTTCTCTCTTTCTCTCTCTCTTCTTTCTCGTTCCCTGTGCCCTATTTCCTTGTATCCTTCGCCTTTATTTCATTCTTTTTTCAGCGTCTCTCGTTTCTTTAACCCGGCCCGCGGTCTGCAACGCCTCCAGGCTTTCTTTTTCTCATTCCTCTACTAATTTCTACCGCTTCGCTTCATTTGTGCGCGGCCTGATGAGCATCTCGTTTTCAAAATATTTTCGCTTCGTTTTTATGTACTTCAGCAGCCAGCAGGAGCAGCAGCAGCAGCAACAACAACAACAACACACACACGTGGGTTAACTTCATCGGCGACTGTAATTTATTTCGGAAGTTTTACGGCTTTTGCCATAAATTTAATAAGAGACGCGATGACTAATACGACCGGGCGCAGACTTGTTCCTTTTTTGTTTTAATAATAATTATATACGCTCGATGTTGACGTGTGCCCCCTTCGTGTACACGCGTGTATACGGCTATTATAACGTGCTTCTGCTGTTGCTGCATTTGACTTATAATCAAGAAGTGTTTAGACTGCGAGGATGACTCACAGCGTGTGTATGTTTTGCATTTATATGGGCGTTGTGTATCACTTTCACGAGGTTTCAATCAAATGCAGATGCGACAAAAAGCTGTTGATAAAAGCAATAAACGCCGCGCGCATATATATTGAAGTGAGAGAAAGAGCGCGCAAAAGAAAGAACGAAGAAAGAACGCTTCCGTGCTGAAAATGAAAGATGTGTACGTATAAAATCAATTTGTCATTGATTATGATTTAGCGATGGCACGGTTTCATTCTTTTTTTCATTTTTATTTCAAGTCTGCGCTGACAGTGACCCTGGGTCCCCGATTGAGCCTTGTCGGACTAACCCAGTGGCCTTAGCATTTTTGAGCCCACTTAAGTAATTTCGCTTACAATCGCTGCTGCTAACAAGAGTCTATTGTCGGCGAATCAAGGCCCCCTACACGCCTGTATTTGTACGTATATACTTTCTCGTAATGAATTGCTCCTCGGTACCAAAAGTTATCTTCCCGCGCTAACGACAGCTCATTACGATGATAAATATACACACATGTTTTTTTTCTTCGACCTCAACGTTTATAGAAAACGTAATCTATACAACTCGTAGAATCAAGCCGGATATACAAAGATCATCTCATCCGCTTGTATATATACACACTTCAAACACACACTCGAAAGCGGCCTGCCCAATTCCTTATCGCTAATTAAGTCATTCAACCAATTCTCGTTCTCTCTCTCTCTCTCTCGCTCTCTCTTGCTATCCCATCGCAGACCACACATCATCCTGCACATGAACAGCCGAGAAAGGTTCATCATCCGATAGCACCGAGCTATTAACTCTCTCTTTCTCTCTCTCTCCCTCTCTCTTATTCTCTTACTCTCTTACTCATTCGACAATTTCTTCTTGTCTTATCACCCGACAACATTATTTTTCACATCCCACGAGCATTGCCGGTATTCCCCGTGCTTATCAATTTCCGCACCTAATATACACACGACTACTATCTTGTGGTACTATACTCTCCCTCGACATCATCACACGTTCAAGGCTCTCCCCTCGCTTGGTTCGCGCCGTACAGCTTTTGTCACCTGCGACCTTCTGACACGCACTAGGGCCAACGACACCAGGCTCTCTCTCTCTCTCTCACTCTTCACAGGAAGTCTGCGCTGCCCATTTAACGAGCGAGCGAAAGAGAGAGAAAGAGAGAGGGAGAACTCTCGCCTACTCTCGTATACCGAGAACGTCTCAGGGTCATAGGCCAGACGGGACGAGCCGCCGTTGCCGTCGCCGGCTCGGCCGCCGACCGCACCAACACATTCGCGCACGCTCCACCTTCTCTTCCCCTTTCTTTCTATCTGTCTATATAACCCGTGCGATATATATACGCGTCTTCGCGCCACTGGTCTCTTGTCTCTTTTAGCACGACTATACTATATATATATATATATATAAGCACTCAATAAATATTTTTACGCTCAACTAGACTCACACACTCTCGTTCCGAGATATCAATGTGCCACTGGTACACATACACACATAGACAGACATGTGTATATACATACAGAACGAAGCACGCGGACCTCCCTCCCCTTTTCCCTCGTTCTTTCTTTGTTTCCGCTTTCTTCTCACGCTTTTCTTTTGCGGGCTCACTCGCGCGCTTTTTTTTGCGACGCGCGCCAAGGTTAGTCACACACACACACATATTGGCCGCCGTGCGTATTATATACGTACTCTGCGCGTGTACTATATATATATACGATTCAAAATTCGGCGCGGCAAGCCGGTGTTGTTGAACCTTTTTGTCCCTATACAATCTCTCTCTCGCTCCCCCTATAGATATATATATACATCACGCGCATTTCTCGGTGTCTAGGAACTTATATACACCGGCTGCTCGCGCGCATGTCTGGTCTGGGTCTACGGGTTTACGGAAGGTCATGATGCAGAGAACGTTTGCGAAAGAAGTCATGTATCGCGTGCGCGCGCACAGACATTATTGTTATATATATACATGCATGCGCGTATGGTGCGGCAGGATGGCGAATAAGCGTTATAATTTCTGGATGGGAAATGAACTGAGTCTCTCCTCGTATATATTATACGTATTATAAGCGAAACAATGTTTTCGATTTGCGTTCGCTTTTGCGCGCACGTGCAGGTGACTTACAACGTAGTAGTAGTAGTAGTGGTGGTGGTAGTGGTTGTTGTATATGTAGGTAGGTACCACTTGTGTATTATATACCTGTGAGCGCCCCCCTGAAAAAAACCTGATTAGTTTTCGGCGAGACTATACTGCCAGCTGCGGATGTGTATAAGCGCGGTCGGACTGTTTACCTTTCATTGAACTTGGCGATTTATCCAATTAGAATACGTATGTGTGTATGGGATATTATGGGTGTGTATGTGTAAAAGTTGTTTTATAAAGAGTGGATGATGCGCCACGGAACTGCAAGAGTTTTTTTTTTCTTTGGTAACGTGTTTTTTAATGGATTCAGTCTTTGAATACTGAATTCTTTTGAATTGAATCCTGTGTGAAATGAGATTTAACGTAGAAAATTGAATGATTATAAAATGCATGAAACTGAATAGATTTAAATATTGTTTATCTTTATATTAAAGTTATACATTGCTTTGTTGTGTTCTCCATTCACTATATTAACGTATTATTTTGTCGAATTATTAATTAATTTCTATGCCCAAATTCTTCTAACGAAATAAAAAATTAAATTTGTCTTTGCTAAAAACCAGACAACCTTATCCAAAATAAATAATGTGCGTAAAAATATGAAAATTGTGAAAATAAGTAATAAACAAGAATAAAAACAGTAATAATAGTATATCACAATGCCACATTCCCGTTTTTGCGCCGGGAAGGAAGGCTTTCGGCCCGACGACAGGAAAAGTAGAATTCTTGACGGTGCATTCGCACCAGGATAACATTACAAAAAGCAATCCCACAATAATACTACCCTATTATTTCCCATAATATCATTTCAACCTTAATCTCACTTCAAACTTCATGCGCTGACTTTAGACAATAAAGGGGCACTATAATCGTGCGTCAATTAGTGCTAATGATACTTCAACTTCAGACAACAACAAATCCAACCCCTCCTTTTCTCTGTCTCTCATTATACACACATATACACATGACCGCAGACATACAGTGAGTGCGCGAGCACAAATTCAAATAAGCGCGCGAATGATAAAAAAGAAGCGAGACGAGACTCGCGCCACCATACACATATACTCGTGTCCTTATTATCGCAGTTCCACGTATTCTTTTGATGCGGTCAGTAACTATATAACACATATACACACGCGCGATTTCGCACGAAAACACGAAATGTTTTCGCAGTCGCACGCCTTAACCTGTAATTCCCCAGTACATATACACATTTCGGGCTTGCAGACTTCAAAACATCCCAGCGTGTAATGACCCCGCGTGCGATGCTTCATTTTCTCAAGAATAAGAGTGAAAGAACGCGAATGTATACAACATCCCTCTCTGTCCTTGGTTGTGCTTCTCTCTCTCTCTTACAGCGACCACTTCCTCTCCGCTTCGGTCTACCGGCAGCGAAGTCATCCGCTGCCGCTGGCGGGGTCGGCGAAGTATAACCGCTTCGCACTTCGCGTTGCTGCTACTGCTGCTGCTGCAGCAGCATGCCGTCGACGGGGCATGCTTTTCAACGGAAATTCAATTAAAGTATAAATAGCCGGGGGCCCCATTAGACGCGGCGGCGGCCTCGCATATATAGTCGCTTCGCTCTCGCCAATCAAAAGGCATTACTTCGTCTGACCTTCGAGGAGAGAGCGCCGACGCCCCCTACTCTCATTCTCGTCTCTCTCTCTCTCTCTCTCTCTCTCTCTCTCTCTCTTTCTCTTCTCTGTCTTCGCTTCTGTTTTCGTTCCGTTCCATTCGCTTCGGAGAACGGATTCCCTCTTCAACCCGCCACCACCATCACCTTCTTCCTTGCCATGCCTTTCCGCTCCCCTTGTGTATACACCAGGGGCCAGCTTGCGCGCGCGCGTTCGCGCGTCTCAGCATCTTATGAAGCGAGGTAAGAGGGAGAGAGGGAGAGAAGACGTCTTTGTCTCGCGCGTCTTCATTGCACACTTCACTGGGCACTTTCGATTGCCGGGGTCGGATTTCGTGCAGCGATGGTACTTACGACGAAGAAATGAAACAATTTGAAGTTTCGCCGGGGTTTTGGGCTTGTCAAGTTTATTATGGGACTTTGGCAGTCAAGTTTTTCGGATTGGATTTCGGATAACTTCGATTTCTAATGCGTGCATTTTTTTTATAAAGGAATTTTTTTTAAACTTTTTATATCCTGGATAAAGAGACTATAAGTAGCTGCTTTCATATTTGTAAGTTTTCGTTAAAAATAAATTTCAGTATAAGTCATCTCCAATTAACATTCGTCTCGAGCTATATTCGTGATTCATGCGCTAAGTACGAGAGGTTTTTCTGGAATACAAGCTTAAATGGTTTTCCACGAAATTCGTTTATTTTCAACTTAATATGCTTATTTTATGCAATTAGCAATAGTAATCAATAATGTTTAAATACTTTTGCTTTTGTATTTCCAAACAAGTGAAATACTTATGGCTGTCTGAAAAATCTTGGACTTAATTACTGAAGATTAGTGCGTTGCTAATTGTATCATTGTAAATAGAATCACGCTACTTTTTACCGAGAAGAAATTTATTCATTAGATATATTTTTTTAAATTAATTAAAAATCTAGTATTTTTTCTCTTTTTTTATTTACATATCATGAAAAAATGTACCTTTTCCTAGACATGATCACAGAACCTTTCCGTAATGAGAAACCTTTGAGTAGAACTTCTTTTTCATAATGTAAATAAATAGATAAAGAAGACGAAAAATTAGATTTTTAATTAATTTAAAAAGATAGTAATTAATTTAACAATAGGAAAACTCGGTGCAAATAAAAAAAAATCATTATATTTATAAAAAACTATTATTTCCTTAGTAAGTATACACATCTTGTATACAAAAAACACTTTTTCTAAAGATTTCTAAAGATACAATATTTGGCATACAAAAAAAAATTATCATATTAGCCTTTTTTCATGTTTTATATCTGCATAATTATTGCTACAGTCTAAAAATAATTATTATTATCTCCCTATTTAGTAACTATTCTAATATAGTTTCTCTTGTTTTCAGAATAATTCGAGAGCAAGAACGGGAAGTTCACCAGTTAGGGTAAGTATACAAATTTTAAGTGTAGAAATTTCCTTTAAGGTTTCATAGCAATTTCATTTAGAACGTAAAAGCCCATTTACTATTTTGGCGAATTAGTTTAATCTTTACGCGTATGTAAACTATTTTTAGAAAGTATATAATTAGAATTTTCAATTAATATTAGTCGGAATTTAATTAACTAGAATATTATTACTTTTATTTCAGAGTACTTCAAGCACAAGTTTAAGAGGTTCACCGGCGAAGGTGAGTAAGAAAATGAATTACTACAAAAACATTTATACTATATTAAATATTTATAAAATCCATAATACGAAAAAGCCGTATAAAAAGGGCCTGTTTAGTTAAAGCATTGGAACTACAATCGAGGTCAATTGAATGCCAAACAACAATGTTGTATCTTGCATTTAGCGTATATTACATTTATAATCTAATCACACCGACTTTATATACTAAAACATTTATTTTATCCTCAACCTTGATACTGAAATATTTATCGTTCGTTTTAATTGCAATAGAATGAAACGCGGAACTATTTGCCATCAAAAGTCGAACCGCCGCGATTTTTTCCGGCGTAAACAAACGTCAAGTTCTCTCTCTCTCTCTCTCGCTCGTTCGCGCGCGAACGCCAAGTCCTCTCGTAGAATGCACAAGTACGCCGAGGCGTCTAAAGTTACCTTCGTATTAGCAAGTTGGCTCTTCTTTCTTGTTTCTACTGCACCACCTTGGCAATGCCTGCTTTCTCGTTAACTTAACGAGTTGGTGTTGGTGCAGGTCACGTGGCACATAATAAATTCACCGCTCATCTTTCCTAGGAGCAGTTGATTTGATGGGCTTGCGCGTACCGCGCGTTAGGCCTTAAACAAGAATCGCGTTATATGCGTATATCTATATACACATACATATATAGGAAGAACGCTAAAGTAGTTTCGGAAAAATATTTTCATTTTTTTTTGCCAACGTCTAAACAGTTATCTCAACGCGAGATAGTCGCTTGTATAGAAATATTTCCTATGTGCATTTATATATACGAACGCTGCTTTCGAATTCCTTTCCGACCTGTACATATATTACAATTTACTTCGACTGAAACTTTTTCGTCTCTTCGGAACGCCCAAATGAAGTTGTTATTTATGAAAGTCATTAACATCCGGACTTTTATATTTACTTAATTAGCACCCTTAAACGTGATTTAGGATGTTTTAAACGTACGCGCGCGAGCGCAATGCATTCCTCACTGGCCATTTTTTCCTTCTACAAACATCTCTTGGCCGCATTCACCTCAGAAACCGAAGCTTTTAATTTCGACTCAGCAGGTACCGACACGACCCACATATATATATATATACACCCCCATTCAAGCCCTTCCTCCCGACTCTTTTTCCCCGGCGCGTTTAATTTGTAACGTCTTGATGACTTGTGTGTTCATTTGCCTGAACTGTGTTGAGCAACGATAAATTATCTTTATCCTCTCTGTGCGTCTTTCTCGCTATACGTTGTTCCCTCTGTTTCGCGTCGACACCCCTATATATATATGTGTGTGTATGTGCGCGCATCGCGAAAGGATATGTATATATGCGCGACGGTGAAGGCGAGAGAATGAACGAGAGAGAGAGAGAGAAGCTCCAAGAGTCGGTCATAACGTAACATGTGTGTGTGTGTGCGTCGGGTGTATCTTGGACCTACCGCAATACCGAACGGAGGCGTCGGGAGAACTCGTTTACGATCCTCTCTTGGTCCCACGTCGGTTATTCGCACATATATACGAGCGCCTCACTCTCATTCTCTTTGTCTCTTTATATGTCTTTTTCTCCCTCTCTCGCTCGTCTGTATATATGTATGCTGGAGTCGCAGCAGCACCGGCGAACGAGAGAGAGTGAGAGAGAGAGAGGGGGAGAGGGAGACCGGATTAACGGACGAACCACCTCGGGCGGCCGTAAAAAACTTTAAAATACGACGCTTTCCGGGAATGAATAAATCTCACTGTTGACGGATTCGAAATTCAAGGCATGTCGCTCTTTAGCGCTTGTCTATATTACTGACACCCGAGGAACGCGCGCCGCACTCGCGCGAACCGCCTGCGAGCTCTATACTCGCGCCGCGAATATATAGGTACGCAGAGAGGGACGTTTGATAGGCTAGCTCGTATATAGCGAACAAGAGGAAAAGAGAGAGAGAGAGACTTAACTTTCTTTGGCCTCTCTTGCGCGTTTCGCAAGTTGCCGGGAGGAGAAACTCCCTGGCAGTATATGTGTGTGTGTGTGTATGTTGCGCGGCCCTTTTTGCGAGCAAACATAACTATATATGTACACACACACACACATACACATACGCATTTTATGTGGGTCGTTGTAAATTTCGAGAGGAGATCGCTTTCTCGTTTGAGCATCGCCGATTTTTACAGACAAATAGACTGATATTGCCAATTACTTCGCGAAAAGGAATGCAAGCCGCCGCGTTGCTCTGGCTTGCCAATTAATGCGCACACGCGCGCTCGCGCGCACATGCCACGAGAAATATTACTGCGCTGGCGGTGGTGTTGTTTCTTTTCTTTTTTTTGGAGGAGAGTTTGTATGGAGTAAAGAAATTTTATGAATGTAATATACTGTTACATTTTTTAGGATACCGAATTTCAAGCTCTTGAGAGAATTGTGATTTACGAGGCGAGTTGAAAGGGGTGTTTTAAAAAATTGATTTAAAAAGTACTTGGTCTAATGATTCTCTGAAGTTTGGAATGTGTGTATATAAGTATAAGAATATTGTGTATATTAAAATAATGTCTTTATGTAATAATTTTCCTAATGAATATTAAAAAAAAAATGATTTTACATTATGCAAATCTAATAAGAACTTGATGCATTTCAATTTATTTATATATTTTATCGATTAATTTTTCAAGTTGCACATACATATTTATTTACACATTCCGAATGTAATTTTCCAATACTTCAGATAACGTATATTAATTACTCAAGATTATTACTCGCTCATAAAAAATCAACTTCATATTAACATTATATTGTTATGAAATAACGATATCGCGCGTATATATTCGGTTAAAATTCAATGCAACTGTAGGTCAATTTACATCATACTTGTTGCAATTTTATTATCGATTTGACAAATGACAATGATATTTGAAACAAAACACTTCGATTCTTATATCTTTATACCACTTCTTTGTTATTATAATCTATAACTTCATTTCCCTCATAACGCGTTACTACGTAATATAACGTCATTTTTACATAACAGGCATGCAATCATAAACAACGATTAATATTCCAAAAAAATCAACTTCGAGAATTCTCCATGATCAAACCCAAATCAAATGCAATTTTACGCGTGCACTTGCAGAAAGAAAGCTCGGGCGCATTTCACAGACAATCAGCTGTTAAGAAATCGAGAGTGCGAAATCGCGCGCAACAAAGGCCAAACTTTTCCACGATTCGTTCCCGACCGAATAATAATTCTCCCGTAATTTATCGCAGCCAGTTGCCTATATTTATATATATACATACACACGTATATATACACGTGTACGTGCCACGCCCCATACGCAGACTGTGTCAAATTCGCGTTTCTATCCACACCTTGGGAAGAATCGAACGTAGAAAATCTCTCTTTGAACCGCGCTTTTATTATACCTGTATACGCGCTATATGCGAACCGGACCCAACGCGCGCGAGATTCGAAATCTTCAAGTGCGCTCTCGCCCGGGAGACACATCGTAAAGTCCGCGTTAGGGCTTGCTTGCTTTTGTGCCGCCCTTATCGGTGCGGTCGCTATCGCGCGTCAATTGAATTGCGCACCGCGCGTATGGCCTCGATTTACGACGGACTCGCGAGCGTCCAAGAGAGAGAGAGAGAGAGAGATAGCTTATTATTGTCGTTGTCTCGACGACGCTTTGTGCGTTACACTGCAGTCTATGTATATGTATATGCAAGAGCTCGATGCATTGTTTATTTTCGTCATCGCGATTGACCGCGAAAGAGAGAGTTGTTGTATCGGTCGTAAGCGTATATATATGTATGTATATATATGCATGTACGCAAGCGAGTGGAGTACAGGTCACAGACAGAGGGGAAAATTCCGAGCCGGAACAGAGACGCACGTATAATATATATACATATATACATATATATATATGTGTGTGTATATACTGTACGTGCGGACTCGTTGCGTATGGTTTGTTGTCTTGGCCGAGACGTGTGGGCGCGTGACTCGTCGGGAAAAATGTCGGCTGCAGAATTTTTGACGAACAACAAGCGGTTACGTGTGCGCCGCACGACCGTTGCTAGTCTCATGCATGAAAGGCTGTGGCGATATTCATTACTGCTGTACATAGGGATTGTTGAAAGCTATTAATTCTAATATATATGAATTTGGTCGGTGGTGAATGATGGAATTCGAGCTTTGGGGGTATAGGATAACGATAAATTATAATAAAAAGCGTGCAAGTGGATTGTTTTTCAAGTTTTTGTGGTTCTTGTGAACTAAATTTAATTCTAGCTTTTCCTAGTTCCTTGACTCGCCGATTCGAATAAGGAAATAACAAATTTTCCACTTAATAGTGATAAATTTCAATTGTAGTCAATGTCATAAATACATAAGTATAAACTATCAGTGCGATCAAATTATTTTTACGCTATAGATTCTTTTGTTTATAAATAATTGGTAATTTATGATTTAAAGTTGAAAAGATAATGCTTTTTTGTATACTTATATCTAATGACTGTATTGGTAAATATATGAAAATAAAATGAGTTAAAATTTAAATCTATTTTGTACACTAACACTCGCTGTAAACAACGTTTTTCAATGTTGTTTGTTCCGAAATGATTAAAACTTTTTATTCCATTATGTTTTATAATTTCTTAATTCTATTGTTCTTTATGCTACTGTTTTATTTCTTAACACAGTTTCAATATTCCGTTTCTTCTAAAAAAAAGAATAGCTTATTTTTCTACGAATTCCGAATCAGACAAAATATAATAACATCTGTTAAAAAACATTTGCTAGAAACTCAAACAACCTAATTCCTTTCTTCGCTAAATCTTTTGTCTTCTGATATCAACAAGCAACTAGGTATTTTCTAACTCACCCCGCGCACTCTTTTACCTCCTTTCTATTTTATCCAACTCCCCCTCCTCCCTCTTTTCATCTGCATATTATCCTAATGGCCATTAGAGTCCTTTTTATTCACTTATCGCCTCGACCACTTTTCACTCTTATCTGCCACACTAATGCCATTAACAGCATCATTAACACAGCGATTGTAATCGTAGGTCAGCCAGCCGACGAAAAGACCATTTTACAATTTGCTCTACTTCTGCCACTATATACCGTCGCCTCGGCTTTATCCCGCGTACATTATTATCGGCGCGCGTTGACAACGTCATTATTAGTGTCAGCGACGTGCTATAATTATATCATGCAGAGATTGACTCTTTGCCACGGCCCAGGCATGCGCGATAACGCTATGCTGTCCGGGGATTTACGCACTATCACTTTTCGTCTCGACTCTATTTATGGCGAGGCACGCAACCCCTTTAGTTATTACCTCGTACTCGCTTGTCTAAGGGTGCGTGATTTTTTTTCTTCGATTTTGTGAAAACAAGCGCGAGTTATATTGTCTTGTCCAAGAAGATTTGAAATAATGTTTGTAAATGAAAAAGTATGATAATGGTATTGATTTCATTTCAGTAATTTTATAACAGTACCATAAAATCTCTATAATTAAAGCTTCTCATACGAAAATGTTCCTTACAAATGTAAAAATGTAAGCCCGTAACGGATTTTTAATCGTTAATGTCCTTTTTAAAATCTTATGATATAAATATTATTTTCATTCACGCGGTAAAATAAGCGCACATTATTCTTAAATCGTATTATAAAGCTTATCGCGCCCATTGTGCGATAGTTACCGAACAGTAATTTGCTTAATTATTTATGCAATATTTATGTTGATTTGCCTTAATCTATAAAGACGCATTAATGATTTCTATTTAAAATTATATGTCTTTACAGAGTATCCGAAGCAGCATATCGTCTGACACCAGTTCGACATCATCAAGGGTCAGTATTCTAACCTAACCACATTCACTATTCCCAATTGAATGAAGATACTTTGAAACATTTAATAGTGTTGTATTCGCAAATGAAATAATTTTTTATTTTCACAACAAATTTTTGGTTCTCTTGTCTAAACTCAACCGAATACTCAATATCATTTTTATAATCATAAATATATTTTTAAAATCTTTGCAGAATGCCCCGAGCACAAGTTCAGAAAGTTCTCAAGTAAAGGTAAGTGGAAAATCGACGTAGATCACACTACCGTCCCCAAAGTATTCCGATGAATTTCATTAAAGCTCATCTCTCGCGAAGTATTACCTTCCACCAACGAAATCAACAGCCCCTTAATTCCCTTTTACATAAGAATGAACATCGAGTGTTTCGGCGGACTGCCGGACTCGTGGAATTTACAGCACTCTCGAGGCGATCCTCTCCTCTCTACATCCTCTCAGAACATCCTCACGCGCGAGAAAGAAAGAGCAAGACAGCACTAGGAAGTGAGAGAGGGTATAAGATACGCCGCGCTCTGACATAAAGTATGACGCGCCGAGTAATTTTAATTACGCGATGCAGTAGCCTGAATTATTGCTAGCGCACTCTGCTGCTTCTGCTGCTGCTACTGCTGCTACTGCTCTGCGAAGACATATTGGACTAATTCCCGTCATTTACCCCGACACTTATTAAACCCGGGAATGTCGTCAGCCTTAATCCTTCGTAGAATGCAAGGATAAGCCGTTTGCTCGTTCGCTCGCTCGTCCTCTCTCGGATGTACGAGAGAGGAGAGGTAACCGAGAGGGAAAAGGGAAAAATCACGTTCGAATAGTTATAAGGCGTTTCCTTACTCCCCTACCGACGAAAGCGTAATATAAAACTTTTTTCTCTTCACAAGCTCCGGACCTATCGGATGAATTATGTCCTCTTGTAACCTTCCTTTCTTCACGTCATCTTGATTCCTTCTAAATTTTGTTGATCGTTTGGATTAATTAAAGTATTGCATTTAACGATTAACTATGGAAATTCAATTTTATTTTATTGGATTGATACAAAAATTTTATTTTTTGAGTCATAAAAAATATTTAGTGAATGATTATAAAAGTAGGGGCATTTGTCTAATTTAAGTGCGTATATTTCTACTAGAAAGCAGACTACTAATCATTAGCTATTTTAAACATTGTATTTAGATAATTCGTTTAAACAAATCTTAGCAATTTGCTCAAAAAAATATTTCTAGAAACATTTCAAATTTTTTCGATAATTTTTAATTTATCCAATTGCTTTTATTTAACAAAAAACAATTAATTATTAACCATAAAACTTAATAAAACGATAATAAAAAAATGTTCAAGATTGTTATTTCATTTATTAGTATATTGTTAAAGTAGAGTTTATTTCTAGACACTTTATCAAGGATGGAAAAAACCGTTAATTTGACACTTTAGCAGCATATCAAGCGAATTAACCGTAAGTTCACCTAAATTAAAAATCTTTATTCCGCGTTCAAATATAGATCAGGTCAGTTGCATCAAGAAGCGACATTTCTGAATTACTGTGGAAATGTGTGAATATTTGATTTGATAGTACGCTACCGAGATCAATATTTCTACGACCACCTCGTATTCTATTTTCAAACAATTATTTCATCAATTTATTTTCCATTTACGGACAAATCAATAATATGAAAATAACACTGGAACAATTCAACTTCTTTCTACGGACAAAAAAGTCGATAGAAGTTACAATAAACGTGACGAAATTTTACTTTTCAAACAAGTCACTAAAATACACAAGCGGTAAATCAATATATATATATATATATATATATATAACAAAGAGTTAGCATTTACTTTACCATAATTTTTCCATTTCACAATCATTCATACGAATGATTTCTGTCGGTCTTAAATTCAAATCCGCAGACCCTAATCCAGCATATGATAAATCCGCGTGACCAGCTAAATCAGTTCCGTATAAATCCAATTGAATAAAAGATACATTTAACGCATCCCTTCGCTTACCTTTTTTTCTTTGTCACTGATCGTGACTTTTTCCCTTCGCTCGACCATTCACACTAAACCTAAAGCTCGCACATACACATATCAGAGCATAAAGCATCCGAGCGCGCATTAATCTCCAATACGCCGATCGTATAGCAAAGGAGTTGACAAAGCAATGCCACGTGGTGCAACTATATACGCGCAATCGCGGGTTTTTCCTGTCTGAGAAAAACGGCGCAGTAGATATACGAAGGCCAAAAAGAAAAAACTGCCATAAAGGTTATACACCGGCTTGCACAGTATAACATACGCAGGTTGCAGCGCATATCGCCTGATCGTTATTATATACGAGATGCGTGTGCGCTTCTGCATGTACTTCTCTCTCTCACTATTTCTTTTCTTTCTTCTGCTCCAATATTATATATATATCACTCTCCCTTTTTCCACCTATATAACAATCGAGACACGTGCGAACACGCGAGACAGATTTTCTTTGATCTACATCCCCATATATTTCCCATCTCGTGCCGTATCCCCTATACATATACATACTACGCCGCAAGAAAATCCACAGCCCGCTCTCGATTTTCATTTGGAGCGTGCACACCTATATATATATATTCTTTTCTTTCTTTCTCGCGCATACACAGGGAGCGGAAAGAAAAACCTCGCGACTTAAATCGTGAGAGGGGTTGGTAGTCGTGCGCGCATGTAAAGAATAAAGCGTTATAACGACAATAAACGCGTCCGCGTGTGAGTATACGCGAAAGAAAAAGTATGTACGTATACGTATATATAATACATAGTAGTACGAAACTGCCCTATACGGAACACTTGAGTATGTATATGTACGGGACCCGCGTTTCCGCCTTTGGCGGTACTCTTGTGTTTACGCGCAGTATATTCCCGCGTGCAGAAGTACGTAGCAGTAGCAGCGGTGTACACAAGGCGGCGCGTCTAAACCGCATCAGGTATACCTGGAGCTAGAGAGAGAGAGAGAGAGAGAGAGAGAGAGAGAGAAAGAGAGAGAGAGAGAGAGAGAGAGAGAGAGAGAGAGAGAGAGAGAGAGAGAGAGAGAGAGAGAGAGAGAGAGAGAGACAGAGAGAGAGAGAGAGAGAGAGAGAGAGAGAGAGAGAGAGAGAGAGAGGATTCCCTGAGGGAGAGGAAAGGACCGCGTCGTGTGCTCTTATTCTACGGCTAGCATCTGCCTCGGACGCACGTTGACGACGACGACACACAGAGCGAAGTAGAGAGTGAGAGAGTGTAAGCAAGTTCGCGTTTGCTCGGTAGCAGTAGCAGCAGTAGCAGGTCTCGTTCGTTTTCGATTTCTCGTTAGCTCTGAGGTGAGGGTGGAAGGAAGGAGGGAAGGAAAAAGTCATTAAAAATGCCACTGCAACCACGCTGTTTCGCTCTCTCCCTTTCTCTCTCGCTCCGTATTTATCAGGTCCGCTCGTTCACTCAGGGCTTTGTTTACCCCTTTTTTTGTCGTGGTCTCACTCTTCCTTCTTCCTTTTATCACTGGAGGAAAGAGCGCAGAGACCGGCAGTCGAAGATTACGCTGCAAAGGACCGCACACGAGACGTCAGCAAGATTTTTGGTATTTATCGGTCAGAAAGATCTTTTATACAACTGCTTTGCTCTATCTTTTTTTTAGAATGTCTATGTGTGTGTATATATATATATATTTAAATACTATATATATTTATTGGAGTAAATATATATTACTCTCGACAAAATCATTGGTTTTTGGTTTTTGACGTAGAGGCTTGCCGATGCTATAGAGCTTGATAAACTATACCTTTTTTACTATAGTGTATCGTACTTGTGATATAAACCGATGCCGCTTGAATGTACTGTACAAATAAAATAGAACAGTCTTCATGGTGTGCTATAAGGTTTCACAATAAAAAAAAAATAATGATAATGTACGAAACCAAACTGATGGTACTGTAGACGTACTTGTATCAATACGCGACGAGAACTTTCGTTTGGTAGAATATATAAAAATGATCTACTAAAACGTAAAGTATATTATTTTTTTTTAAGTCTCTTAACTATACACATAGTGTCTTTAGAATAGTTAGTCTCTTAGAGTACTAAACAACTACGTATGCATATATGTAAAAAAATTTGTAACGTTGTAATGTATATCGATATATTATGGTACAATAGTTAAAATATGCAATAAATACGAAATAAACAATATACAAAACGTAGATATTATAATACATAGTTGTATAATGATGACTGACCTTAATTTTTTTCTTTGTCTGAAAATCCTGAATATGTCAGACAAGAAAAATATTACATATATATAATAAAACAAACAGTATGGTAAGCTATTCATAATAATTTATAATTTATATATATATAATAAATATACTTCTTAATAATTTATTTTTTATGCTCATTTTATAATGTAATCAGCTTTCTACTTTGTAATATAAAATAATTCTGTATTACAAGGGAGTATATAGAAAAAAATTATTTATGCTACATGAAAATATTGATAAAATAATGTGTTTATTTATATTATATCATTTATTTATATATACACAAGTCTATATGCGATAGAAAACACTAAGTTTGAAAACAGCTGCGTACTAACATATCCAAAATCTATATAATATATTTTAAATAATGCGTATTTCAAAATTCCTTACAACATAGTTTGCATTCAGTCAAAAGTAAAATAGACTTGAACTTTCTCCTGAACAGCGATATAAATGTCAATAAATCTATTACCATTTCATAATTCGATTACAACCTGAATGAACGCCCTACATCAATGAACTCTTACTCCGATTCTTAAAATGCGTTCCCATTCGTAAGTGGAACATTCACAGACTATGACGTCAAAAAGTTCGTGCTAATATTAGTAAAGACACGTGAAAATAGAACGCAATTGTCTGTAGTTAAAGCTAAAAGCCTTTTTGTTACCGGGCTATTGCGTATATATATTTTTACCATTTTTCCAGCATCCACTCGAACGCACAGACTCTTGTTGACAGTCTCGAAGTAATGACGCAAAAAGGAAACTCACGCACGGCTTAAGCCTTTTTTTTTATTCAATTTTCATGGAGATTTAAACGCGAATAATTCGTTTATCGACCTCGTTTGTGCTGCTCGTTCTAATTTTAGAAGCACTGGTGTGATTTATCTACGAGATATAGAGTTGACAAAGATACATTATAATATTTCGCCGAAGCCAGTACAAAACAATATCAATTCCTTTCATCTTATATATATAACAAAGGCTTTGTTCTTTTTAAACTATCAAATGGTTTACACATCTTGCTCGATTTACAAATCTATTTTAGTATATTGCCACAATGTTGATGTTTTACAGCTCAAACTGTAAATAATCGACTTGGCGGCTAAATTGAAAAATATTTTATTAAGTCTCTCGATTGCACATAAATAGAAATTAGAAAATCCTCATTGAATTCATACGTTCCAATTAGTTAAAAACTTTTTAAATTTGCTTTTTTAATATATTTTGTACGAAAAATTGATTCGTATCGATATATGTACATAATATCGTTGGCTGAGGGGAAGAAGACACTAACTCGGAGGAGCCCGTAAGACAGTACTAACTCGGGTGAGAACGTAAGAAAGTCCTAACTCGGGCGCTCGCTTTTAGATTTTTGCGGTTCACTGTACTTTCGCAGACAAATTTCGTACAAATCGGATTTTTTTATCCGCTGAACTTGATTTTGGAGTCTACTTTTCTGTACAACAATAAGTTTATGAGCGGGAGACCAAAGGTTTATATTAAATTATTATATTAATATCCTAAGTCTCTTTTTTGAACCTAAAGCGTACGCCTCATAAATCCTCAGATTTAGCGAATTATTAACGTGAAAAATGTCTCTCGCTCATGAACTTATTGTTGTACAGAAAACTAGACTCCAAAATCAAGTTTAGCGGATCAAAAAATCCAATTTGTACGAAATTTGGCTCGCGAAAGTACAGTCAACTGCAAAAATCTAAAAGCGAGCGCCCGAATTAGGACTTTCTTACGTTCTCGCCCGAGTTAGTACTGTCTTACGGGCTCGTCCGAGTTAGTGTCTTCTTCCCCTCAGCCAACTTTTTTGATTTTATGACTTATTACTTAGATTTATATAGGAGTACAATTGGTATCAAGAGAACTCTAACTTTAATAAACAAAAATTAAAGTTCATTAATGTGCGAAAGACCAAATAACCTTGCAAATCTTTTGCCATTCAACATCAAAACTTAACCTACGTAACTCCTCCAATCTCATATCTATATTATCAAACCAAAAAAACCGCCGGTCTCCACATTTCACAATACACCATTACCGCCTGACCCTCATTACGACTATTTACTTATAGATTCCCGTCTACACGCGTCTCCCCTCCCTCTACTCCCACTCTGCAATTGCCCTTAACACACTAAACTATACGCACTATACTATCACTCACTCATACATACACACAGTATTCTTCCCACGGTCCGTGCTCAATAACCCACCATTGACCTGCCTCGCGATCATTTTATTTCTATATATATACGCGTTCATTCGCTTACTCGCGCCTCGTCCTCCGCGGCTTGTTTACGCTCGGCAAAGTCCAGTGACGTCAAGCGCGCAATCGCAGGCGGCCGTGAAACCCGCGAAAGCCGCTGCTGCTACTCAGGAGAAACCTACCTACCTACCTACCTATCTACCTCCTCTCCTTCTTAACTCTTTCCTTTTATCGCTTGCGCCAAGAGACATGGACACAGGCACGCACACAAACAAGCCTCGCTGCCTCTATGGGAATGACTTTTCACCGCGTGTCTCGTGCTGTATAATGTATATGTACGACGACGATGTCCCCGCGGCGCGGCTTTTTAACGCCTCATGGTAATACTTGCAGCAGCCCATGCGGGTCTTTTATTCCGCGGCTCGTGCGTGCGTATATTCATATGATGGATTTCTTTTCTTCTTTTAAAGAGCCACAAGTGTGACGCGACGGTTATTATATGTTGACGGAATTGACGAGGCCGCCGCCGCGCGCGAGTGGGATTCACCTACATTTATCCTTTTTTGGATTTTTTTCGTATTTTTTTTTCCTCGTTCGCGCGACTCCCTTTCCCCGGCTGTTTGTTTGTGTCCCGCTGCACTATGTCGTAGCACACGTGTATATATCTATATATTTCTTCCGGAATGTCTCTCTCTCTCTTTTCGTCGCGCGGGAGCTTCTTCGTTCTTTCTCTCTCCTCGCTTCAAATTACGCGCGCGCGAGGCTCGTCACGCATGCGTGAGCGCGCCGCAGTTCGACGACCGGTAAACAAGGTTTGTTATTGTCGATGAACTTCCCTCTCTACTTACATATATATATATATATACACACACACGTACTCCTTCGTCTTGTGCACTTGCCTCATTTATTATTACCGTTGCTGTATTGCGGAATACGACAGTGCAGACTTTCGCACTGTATATTTTTGCCAAACGAAAATAGCCACTCTACCACTACTGCGCCGCGCTGTTGAACTATACACGCGAAATGTCCTTTGCCCGGTTCGGATAGGTGCGAGCGAGTATTATTTGCGCACTCTTTTCGTTTCTCTTCTCCCTCTCTTGTAGTATAGCCTTCGACACTATATATATATATGTAGTGTGTGTTTGTGTGTGTATGTTTTTGCGCACTTATGTGCCTATGTGTAGCGCGACGCGAAATCGTCGCGAGAGATAAATTTTCAAAGGGGGAGTCTACGACCTCGTTAAATTAGGCGCGTCGCGCATGCGCGAAGGCTACTATATTAGCGCTTGTGCGTGGACGAGGCAGGCAGGCAGGCGGTTCGACAACCGGAAAATAAATATGTTTTGTGTGTACGTAGGAAATGGTTATGGTTATTACATGTTATTTTGAACGCCCTGCAGTTTTTGATCTAAAAATAGATACATACTACGTCGAGAGAAAGAGAGAGAGAGAGAGAGAGAGAGAGAGAGGCGAATACCGAGGTCGCTCACGGAGGGATCTTGTAATTTGAGATTGGCTTTTACGTCATGCGCATAAGGTTTTTAAGCATATAGCTTTTTGTGTTCTTATATTATATAGATATACTGTATGCAAAAAAAATCACGCAACGGTGCGGATTCTCATTTGACGTAACACACCTCATCCTTGTGTATAACACGTAAGAAACGAAAATAGTGTAGCTGTGAATAACGTATGGAGTCGGAAGGTTGAAGTGTGATATAATCCAATAAGTCGACATGAGCTATTAATCTTCATTGTTATTTTTTTTTTTTTTTTTTTTGTATCATAATGTAAAGTCAAGGTATATTAAAAGAACCTTTTTGGTGAATTAATTATTATATCTTGAAAAAGCAAAACAAACATGAGTATATATATATATATTTTGAAAAGATTTACGATTCGCTCGAGTGAAATATTGTCAAGGCATATAAGGGATTGTGAAAGTTTATGGTTTATCCGACCGGCTGCGAAATTGATAATCGAATACCGAAGTATTCGCGACAAACATTAATTCAAAGTCTATATGTATGTACCGCGATCTGCGCGGTTTCACTATTGTAAATAATCAATTTCAAGGTAAATGTACCAGAGGAGGTCTATATGTCGATTAGCTGCGATTTCTATTTGAACAAATGCAGCGATTGAACGCGGCCAATCAATCAATTCAAAAGAGGGGCCACGTGAAAGTCCGGGTATATACCCAATGTCCACGACGATTAATGTAAAATTCAATTATCGATGCTGTTTACTTAACGACAATTCCATCATATATATATATATATGAACATGAACATATATACACACCCACCGCGAATTATCTAATTTATTATTTGTTCGTTCGCTCCACTACTGTATATTTGATTAAACGTTATAAACACGCGTCATAACCGCCATCGCCATATACATTAATCATGAAACGTATAATATAGTATACTTATTTATAATGCGCTCGTCGGAATTCGACGTCAACGGAGTTTTACTCGTCGGCCGTCGCGACGATCATCAGCGTGTAAACATACGTATACACACACGGTTGTAACTCCGGTGCGAAATCGCTATTCATGACGATGCAAATAAACACAGACGCACATATTATATAGGCGTATACGCACAAACGTATTTCGATATATGCAAGTATAATATCGTCATCAGACGCGATAACCCCGTGCGCGAGGCATTATGAGCGCGTGTGTCGCTACATTACTCCTGCGCTTATACATGTGTGTGTATATATACATATATACACTGACAATGCTTTGATTTCTCTCTATTTACCCATTCCATGGAAAAGAATCATTCATTCTGGAGGAAAAGTATAATGTGTGCTGAATGCAAAACCGAGGGAGAGAAAAGAAAAGAGAGTGAATATATCATGATATTCCGTGTCATCCATCTCTCCCCCGTTTATCGGCCACTCGCGGCAGATTGGCTTATCATCATCGTCTTTGGAAAAGTCCCGCGCCTACGGCAGGAAAAAGCCGATGGAATAACGCACATCCGCCACTGTGCAATCGTACCGCACAAGCTTGAAACGAAAAATCAACATTCATTCGTACATATATATACACACCCTCTCTCCACGTTATCCAGAACCAGTATCTCTCTCTCTCTCTCTCTCTCTCTATTCCCGGTGCGCCTTTTTTTCTCTCGCCTTGGTATCTGCGTGTCTATCTTGCCTTTCTCCTAATTCTCGGGAGAACCAAGAGCGCATTTATCTTATATACCCTCGGTCGTGATTTTTCTAAGCTCTTTTTTTAAATAACGATTCACGGTTTATTATTTAGCATAATTTTGCGATATAGTTGTGCAGGTCTATGTTGTCGGTTCTCGGAAAAGTATTAGTGTGGGAAGTATTGCGAAAACAAAATATTCTTCGAGGATTAGAGCTGGAAATAAGCATTGCATAATTTGGAGTATCCATTTTTATTATTTGCTGCGAAATCTAATTTTAAGCGCGATTTCTTTTCATTTGAACGTGTATAGATCACCCACGAATTCTATTTTAAATTTCTATATAGGTGATGTAATGATAAAACTAGTCTACAAACATATATATGTACTAAGAAAAATCTATTAAATGTGACTCAATTAGCTTGGATTTCCTCCGCATTATTCAGACCGGATTTGTATAAAATTTCATAAATTTTTTCGTGTACATAAAAAAATCAGCCAATTTAATAATCATCTTGTTTATACGCAAGTTTACCTTAAAGACAATTCTTTATTTTTAAATACACCCATTTAAACTATTTGCGTAACACTCGAATTTTTTTCTAAAAATTATCTTATTTCGGCACGCTAACAAAAAAAAAATGTCATTTGTCGGCCTTCTGCAAAAACATCAGTCAGCTCTAAAAGAAATCGTTTACGTCACACATTACCTAGAAACCTCTACATTTTAAATTAGCTACACTTCAAAGTGACGTCTCTCCCTCCGGGTTGACCTATAATCGAATTCGCGTTTTCCATATTGAAGTGTGGGTCACCCAGGATTGCGCATGCACCATGTATACATTATATCTATATAAATACACATACAAATACATATGAGTCATATCTCAATATAATTTGCGCGCGATATAGATACAGGCCCCCGCGTGTGTGCGCGCAATGTATCCGTGAAACGTGACTCACGCACTTTCGTATCTTGATTTAAGTGCGTGTCAAGTATGAAATTGCCTTTTTTTCCGCGACTCACACACATACATATAGTATAAGACACATACACACACATATAGGCCAATGCATATAACAGGAAATACGTGGGTTATACAAATTTTTCTATATACTCCCGCGAGACGTTTGCATAATAGTTGCCCAATCGGAAGTCAGGAGTTCGCATAATGCTACCACACACGTTTATAATTGATCGCCGTATAATAAATTTAATTAATGCGATATATGTATACGTGTTTGAAGTATTTATGCGACTTCAATATAATTAATTGGAAATTTATCTATATAGTATATATATAATATTTATGAAATGCTCGCAAACTCCCACGTACCAGAAAATCAACTACCACTTCAACTTTTTTTCCAAATAAATAACGAATCATACATCTAATAATGAATTACGTAATTATATAGACATAGTTAGCCACTGAATAAATTGATTTATGAAACTATATCAAATCACCAAGCTTTCCTCGCGCAATGGACCACCGCATCATTTTCTCTGAATCCACCACCTCGATCAAAGCTCATCATCCTGATGATTAACAGCATCGTCGTCAATTACACAAATATCTAATAATAAAGCTGGAGAAGGCAGCAGCAGGAGAGCATGAAACATCCGAGCTCTGTCATCCAACATAATACAGTCACTCGCACGCGCGTGCCTCATCCATTCTATATTCTATTCTCCCCCGCAAGCGCAACTCGTATACTCTCATCTCTACCTCGCGTCGGGGGTGTAGTTGTGACTTATAGCATAGATAAATAAACATTCACAACTCTATATAATACTCGCGTCCCCTCAGCAGCAGCAGCAGCAGGCTAACGCTGCAACAGTAGGTTTCATCCGCATCCCTTTTGTTCTTTTCTGTCTGATGACTTGCATTACACACATACACATATACAGCCCTCCGTGTGTCGTCATCGTCTTCTCTCTCTCTCTCTCTCTCTTTCTCCCTGCAATGGTATATTGCACGCGTTCTATCCGCGTGTGTGTTCTCTCTCTCTCTCTTTCTCTCTGCCGCGAGGAAATGAGTATGTGCTCGCGCGTCGTTGACTATAAATAGCCATGTTTTGCCGTGTCTTTCGCGCGCACGAGCGCAGTAGTCGACGAGGGGGGAAGCGACGTAGTTGCTACTGTTGCTGCTGCTGCTGCTGCAGCGAGTGAGAGAGACGGAGCTAGGGGAAACGGAAAACCAGCCGGTGGTCGTATATGCGTGCGCACGCGCCCACCGGATGAACGGAAGATTAAAGAGAAACGGCAAATGAAACTAAAAGAGACGGAACGATTGCGCCGTGTGGTAAGCCAGAGAAGATAGAGAGAGAGAGAGAGAGAGAGAGAGGAAGGGATGAGGTTGTGGGTGGGGTGTAAAAGGCTGAGCAAGCAAAACAATGACAAGAGGAACGAGAGAAAAATGAGGAGGGACGCACGTCTGCACGGGACACATACGTTTATATCGACGAGGTTGCCGAAAATTCATTAAGTCGGACAATGGTGCGGCTACGGTGCGCGTAAAATGTGGTTTTGGTTTGTTTTGGTATTTCATTTGCTGCTGGTCAAGCCGATGACGAGGCTACTGTGCGAATAGCTATTCTAATCCAATTTTCGTTTTTGCTTGATGATTATTGTACTGAGATTAGCTTGAAGAATCGTAGACGACTAAAGTAATTTATAAGCGAGAAAATTTATAAACAAAGAAACCATAAAAGATAATTGTGCGTGTGCAATAAAATGTGCGATATTTTTGAGTCGCATCTACGACCCTGCAATCTAATTGATATTAATTTGACAGGATTAATGCAGACATTATTCAATCATAAAATTAAACAGAATTAACAAATACTTTGATACAAAAATCACCGGAAAATTCAAACAAGCCTAAATATAGTTTTTCTGTTGTCATTCGCCAATCCTCGTTTCTATATCATCTGCTGTACATTCGACAAACGATTTTTATTACGACATTGTATTCTTTCCACTTAAAATCGCAGCGATGTAAAACTAAAGCATCCTGTTTAGTTGTCCGAGCAGAGCAAAACGCGCGAGCGGTCGTCTCTCTCTCTCTCTCTCTCTCCCTTTCGACATACATACATTCGTACATACATACATACATACAAGCGTTAATTTTAAATGACACATTAGAGGTAATGCGCATTCTCTGATACATAACGTGGCTACATCCTATCGGAACTGTAATTTCCATTATAAACAATGGTCTTTAACTCGAACAAGTCTCGCGCGGCTTGTAATCGTAAAAGCTCACCACACATGCTACACGTTCTCCTTCTCTCTCTCTCTCTCTTACATACATTATAAGTACAGATATACGCAAGCATCGTAGCAGGCGTACGTAACCGATGATGCATCCTGCAAGTAGACCAAAACAGATTCCAATGGTCGCAGACACATATATACGTTTGTACTGTGCATACCAAAGGGGAGAGGAAGTGGTGTGTAGTTTATATACGACACACCGTTGCGTTTGGAATGAGAAACGCAGTATAGGCGACTAAGTTGCTTTGCACGCTTAGTACATGCAGGTTGTATACATATACGTTACTCTTGTCGCTCTATTGATGTGCGGAGGCGTATATACGCGCGGGCGAGCGCGCGTGTTTATTACGTTCCGCGAAAGAAGTCGGTCAATGACGTCAGCGGTAGCAGCCGGCGCACGCGTTGACGTTGCTGCATTGCAATGCGTACGCGATTACCCAGAGCTATCCTGCCAAGCCATGCTGCTTATGGGTATAGAGCGTCAATGGAAAAACTCTCACTCTAGTCACCTGGTTGTTTACAAACGTGCGGCGGGTATGTACGTACATGGATTCTTGCGGCGCGTGTGAGTTATGCAATTTTTAACTATGCGTGGTCGAATTAATAATAATAATAATAATAATAATACTGGAGTTGTGATATGGTCGTTATGAAAAGTATCAACGGGAGATTAATTGGGATCAAAAATATTGTGTCATTTGAGATTACGATTGTAGACTCAATAACGTTATTAAAGATATTTTAATTGGTATGTGTAAATAATGTTTTTTCATGAAAAGTTTAGCGTAACTCTTTTCAGTCTTAGAAACAAGATAGTATATTTCTGCAAAAACATTATCGGAAGTTTTCTTCATAAGATTGTAAACATAGTTACTAAAAACATTGTGTATACATTACACATCTCTGTACTTTATTTCGATAAGAATAAGAAAAAACGTTTCGGCAACATTTATAGATTTTTCATTTTTTTTTTTTTTTTATACAGACAATACAGTTGAAAACACTTAGAAAAATCCATTCCATAATCTTAAGAGCCCGATGACGTGTGAAAATGTCGAAAGAAAATATTTTCCCAGCGCATTTGGGATCGTCCCCCTCCCCTCCATAGAGAAAAGCGGAAAACCGTTAAAATACTTATCTGCTGTTTACTTTGAAACCCGAGGAGTCGAAAAAGCGATATTAGTATTCCCTCTACAAGTGCATCCTCGATTCTTCGAGTGGCCATTTAGTTATTCAGCTTCGAAACTTCAATCTTCAGCTGAATAAGAAAAGAGCAGCAAAGAGAACGTATGGATGTGGAAGTCGGGAAGGAAAGAGAGAGACGCAGATAGCCGTATCTGGGAAGTTGAAGAGAAAGTCTTCTTATTTTCGAATGCGAATCGCAGGGCTGGATGCGTAATGCGAATGCAGTCGACGACTTCCGGCGAGCGATTCGTCAAAGGAAATGGACAGCTCGTGCCTTCTAACCTCGTCGTTAAGCTCTCGTATAGGAGCTCG
This sequence comes from Torymus tubicola, assembly GCA_035583055.1. NCBI lineage: Eukaryota > Metazoa > Arthropoda > Insecta > Hymenoptera > Torymidae > Torymus > Torymus tubicola. The sequence goes on from JAWWEQ010000002.1 coordinate 72,029, forward strand.
TATATACACGTACGCCATTCCCCCTCTGAATTTTACAGTTACGTTCCGCAAAAAAAAAGTATACTGAAGAGGAGGAGATATATATACACATGCACTTGGACAAATTGCGCATACGAATAGGGAATGGCTTTTTGCGGTGCCCGCCAGCACATCCTCTTTCTCTCTCTTTTCCACCCTACGGGACACGCTTGAATTACGCTGTTCCGAGTCTTGCGCATTTATTAATTAAATGCTCTCTCTCTCTCTCCTCGCTCTGAACTTGCTTTTTGCGAGGATTAAACTATGCGGAAAATTGGCGGCCATTCGTGGATTTCAAAACTGATGGTACCGAAATTTTATTGGTTCAGGTTAATAAATTTAAAGCAGATAACGGGACTAAAATCTTTTTTTTATCAAAAATTAATTAAATTATATTTACAAGGAGGTGCTGTTTTTGTTGCGGTTCAATAATGATTTATACTTTCATTGTTTTTAAAAAAATTATCAAGCTACTGCTGAGACGGACGCTCATAATTTTTCAAACAATGTACCCTTTATGATGCGAGGTTTGAAAGGAGTTTCAATTTTGTAATTTATGAAAACATTGTAAAAGTGCTCGAGCGAAAGAATGGACGTGATGTAAAAACTTCACCAGAGGCTAAACATCTTAGCGGAAGATCTTAAAGTCTCCTTCAGGCTGTATTATAATTTTTGACTTTGTAGCACGCTCTCTGCATTATAAGTAGATTGAAAGCCTCCTAAATAGCGTTAATGCTTAAGAATTCTCGTGTGAAAACTTTTACAGTGAAGACAACAATACCATCACTTAAGTTTGTTACGATTTATTGTTACAGTTGTACTAGATTCATGAATTGCTTTTTACACTTATATTTTAACGTTACGAGATAAATTATTGTAATTTTATTACCATAAATTTATAATTCCGAGTATCTTTTTATAAATAATAAACAAAATAATTAATTAATTTTTAATTAATACATTAATTATTGTAATATCATTGTCATAAATTTAAGATTCCGAGTTTATTTATAAATAATAAACAAAATAATTAATAAATATTTAATAAAAAACTTTACTATACTTAGTATTGTTTATATAAGATAATTTCAGTAATTTTACACTTGACGTAACTGACACTACAATAAACATTTTATTCACAATATTAGATTGTAACAAATGTCGTATCTCATTTTAGTAAACAAAAACAAGTATAACCGTTTATGGCGTAGAAAAATCGGATTTTCTTTGTACCAGGATAATGTACTTGAATTCTTAACAAACGAGATCAGGAAAAAAGATACTGCGCACTTTTACCCGCCGTAAACAAAGATTGAAAAAAAAGCAGGCACAATAGAAATGTTCGTCACGGGTGAAAGAGATCCCTTAGAAGTTGAAAAAAACTTGTGACAACTGCACATATATGTACGCGCGACGCACAACGAGAGAGGGAGAAAATTGTGGAAAAAAAATTCAAGATCGAGGATGAGGAGGAGTAATAAGTCAGAGAGTCAAGTCCCCGTAACTGCCAGTGAATGGAAAAGGCGATATGCGTATACGTACCGTTTGTATGTCGCCTATGCGCACATAGGAGCAGAGAACACGAATAAACGGATAGACGGACGAAGTCATTCCTCTTTCTCTTCGTCTCCCTCCCTCTCTCTCTCTCTCTCTCTTTCGAGGGGGAAGCGGAAGCACGCCATTATGCAATGGGAACGTCAATTTCCGGCGGCGTTATACATCGCTCTCGACCTTTCTGTCTTTTTTCCTCGCGCGCTCTTTCCCTCTCTCTGTCGCTTCATTCTTCGCGCGCGCTCGCGCTGTCCATTCAGCTACACTGCGGCGTAAAAGCGCTTGCGCGTCTTTTTATGGAAAAATAGATCGCCGAGGACAGGTAGTGGTATAGCAATATTACACTGTTACATGCGAGAAGAAGGCGAGTGAATGAAATGAATAAGTCGCGTAAAAAATATGCGTCAATCGGCATTCGAACTTACGGACCTCCGGATTTTAATCCGGAACTCTTCCAACTGAGCTAATGTCGCGAGGCTTATTCTTATCGTTATGCTGATGAATCAGGGCTCGGATATACATTCGAGTAATTGAGCTTGTGACACTATACCCATCACTACTACATTACGAAGAAATTACGTGCAACCGAGATACACAAATGTAAGGAAAATTAAAAAAAAAAACTATACGTAAACAGGTAATCGTGCAACAATTCACGCGCACGGTGCGAGATTTTCAGCTGCAAGCTGTGTGCATACACAAGCATTCAATTACTACGTGCGAAAGAGGGGATAGTTTGTTATCGTTGCGCTCCATTGGAAACGATATCGCGTGCGTTAACGATTGTCGCACGCGCGGGATTATAACGGTGACCGCGTGGAATGGAAATCCAACAGGGGACGGCAAAACGATATTATATCGATGCAAATATTTGGACGACGCGACGTGGCGACTATTCGGTACGGGCATTAGTGGAGCTGCAAGCACGCGCGGATATATATACTTATGCTCTATTTGATCGTGAGTGTATAGTTCGCACCGCGGTTAATTAACTTCAAGGATGTTTGGGGGCTGGCATAGTTGTTCATTTTCGAAGTCAATACGTTTTCCACGACTGTTAATGGGATTGGCTTGGTAATTGTCGGCCACATTGTTAACTTGTCGCTGTTTTGTTATTGTTGTGGATTTAATTGGCCGCAGATTGAATACAAATAATACCTGAATAATGTATAAGTAAAAATTTACGTATTTTTTCTTTTTATAAATACATATTTTATTTCTTTATAGCAGTTATTACAGTCATATATAAATGTCTTTAAAAATTTCTCGGTATATTAATCGTTCTCGTAATGTACTTACTACTCTTCAAAATACGTTATATTATCTTCCACGTATACATATGTTGTCCAGTAGGGATGTATACCGACTGTCATAAACGAAGTTAAAAGCCAACCTTGGCATTCCCCGCTGGATCAGTCAAGCACTTTCACGTTGTGTAGCAAATCAGTTTTGCGCGTGCGCGTCCAAGGACAGACGCGTTGTTTGACAAAACTAAATATGAGGATCACGCCTATAGTGAGTCATCGAAATTATTTACGTAATATTTGCAAATTTTATTTGTCATGTACCGTCGTATTGTATCATTCAAGTTACGCGAGATATATTTTTGCTTTATAATACGATCGTTTAGGAAGATTGGCGGCGTATTTACAAAAGATTTCATTCGGAATTACCGTTAGTCGTAGTATATCGTAAGTGGTCCAAAAGTTTCATCATACGTACGTCTTTATTAATGGAATGCTCATGCACGATATTCTTAAGGCTTATTTAAAGAAATTTTCTCGCTTGGAAATCATATTTTTGTAAACAACAACGAAATCAAAATATTTGGAAAAGAAAAAGAAAGCCCTTTGATGTCAAATAGAAAATGATTGAGGACGATAGACACTCAAATAGACACTGAATTGCACTTTACGGCAAACATCGAAATAAAATTAGCATTTATTCTCGAGTAATACTTTGGTATTATATATACGTATATAAAAATACTTATACGATTCTCGAGAATTATTTCAGTCTGTGTTTACGAGACACATATAATACCGCTCTCACGGGAGAGCGAGAGAATTCTTCGCGAATATATATCACGCATCCTGACACTTTTGTGAAGCCGAACATTATATTTTCATCAGACGATTATCTTTAACAGCCTGACACACACACACACACACACACATACATACAGACACATATCGAGCTGGACACGATGCTATGCTTTTCATTCGTCATAAAACGAGGATGAAAAGAAAAAAAAAGGTGCGAGATCTTATTTCGCACGATACTCTTTCTTAATGAAGCATAACCGATAACCTGCTACTCTCCGAGCTGACAAGCGAGATGAAAGTGTCTCGATGAAAACTGTCTCATCTTCGAGCGCGCCTCTAAAGCCCCGTGAGCACGAAAATATTTTATAGGGCCGCGCGCGCGCGCGAAAGAGTTTGAAGCACGTCTTTATAGTCTCGTTCGTTGGCATTTTTGCCCCAACGTTTGCTCCCAACCGTATATATATATACATAAAAACTTTCATCGTCGTCGCTGCCGTGCTCTTTCTCTCTTTCTCTCTCTCTCGCTCTCTCTCGCCATTAAAAATATTTACTCGTCCGTTTTTAGGACCTCAGCGCCAATAAGAAGACGCCGAAACAATGTGTCGTCCGCGGTGCGAGGAGAAGCTCAAGCGCGAAAACGCCCCATAAATATCGCCAGGCGCTTTGATCGTTTCTTATTTTCATGAGTTTGATTCAAGTTTCTTCTTTGGACGCGAGAATCTTTACGGCCGCGGCGAAAAATTAGTCGAGGATTGTATAGTCTTCATTATGGGGACTTGTCGCGGGGTGAATTGTATTTTCACGGCAATTTATGAATACATGTTTAACATGGTTTCGGTAATGATTCTTTAATGAGCAATTGGAACAATGTTTTCGTCTGAAATGCATAAAAAATATTTCGTTTTATACTCCTCGTGCCAAATTAAAATGCCTCGCGTCCAATGAAATATGGCTTATTGGCGAGACTGAAAAAGGCAACCAGGCGACGTAAAAAGTTGTGGTTTTTATATTTATTTTTCCAGTGTATACCGCCCATGCATTTAATTTTTTTTTTGTTAAATAGATTTTAATTTAATGATTGAATTACGATAAAATTTTCATTACTTTTACGAAACTAGAGAACGGTAAATAAATCTTTTCGTAGAATTCGATAAATTATTGATTTTTCTAGTATTACCAAAGGAAAAAGTGTCTGTCAAAGAATACATTTCATAATAGTATATGTAAATTATATCACATGTTTGAGTTTCTTTTTATTTGCAGTAATTGAAATCTTTCGATGTATTCTCAAATGCTTTTACAATACTAGTCAAGAATTTCCGCTTGCAAAGTTTGAACAATTGTGATCGTTGAAACATTTTAAATAAGTTACATCCAAAGAATTTTTATTATTATTCGTTAACTTACTTGTATTTCCGTATTACCAAAGCGATAAATCATTTTCACGTTATACGACTTAAAAATACGCAATTCAATTTAGCAAGGTATTGTTCAAATATTTACTCTTATCAAATTAATGAGTTACGTAAAACGTATGTGCGACTATTTTTTTTTCTTTTATAAAGCAATACTTTATATTTCTACTATTGTAAATCTTTCTTTTGCTAATTATTTAATGCCTTGTATTTCGAAAAATATTTACATAATTTATGCCTCAGCAGGATGTTTAATTTCGCGGTTTCTTTATCCAAGTTGATCAATTTTTGAAAGACAAACCGCATGTAACAATAGAATTCTAGCAAACACTTTGTTATCTAATTGACGTGCAAAGGAAAAACGCATCTGGCAAAAAGCATTCTCGGAATCGTCATTGCACAATCAAAAAGGATATCCGGCTGAAGTGGTTTTCCCCTCCGTGAAAAAGGCATCCAGCTGCGCAGCTATACACTGTCAGGCACTTTTCTCAATCTTTCAGCACTACGTGTGTCTATGTGTGTGTTTGTGTGTGTGTGTGTCCCTTTGACATCGTTAAACTCTTTACCTGGTCAACTCCTCCGCTCCTTTTTGTCATCCTTTTTCCGTGGGAAAGTAAGATGAGAGTGAATTTCCCTCGCTTGCTCTCTCTCTCTCTCTTTTTCTCTCTTACTCTGTAGCAAGCAAATTTTTGACTGATCTGATGCGCCGGCATGACTGAGTGTTTTTAAGTAGCCCGTTCCTCAAACGACAAAGTGGACGTGCCGTGTTCTCATGCCTGAAACCCGTTGAAGTCGGTTGTATAAGCAAACATGTACAAACATTTGCAGATTAAATTTTTAACGATGTTTGGGTTGTATTAACCACAAGCTCAGAAAATAAATCATAACTAATTCTGTAGTTTTTTAACGTACTTCATTCCAACTGATTAGCATAAAATGCTGCACAGCTGTTTCAATGCCCACAAGAAAACTACTATCGAGATCAGATATCGATTCATATCGAATCATCACGAAAGCATTTATCCATTAAAGGATCCCTATATAGAATTCCCTATACCGCCGCCAGTTATCTCGAGAATCTCAAAAAATGTGACTCATGCTAATCCTTACAGGTTTGCAAACCCGCTCATGAATAAAGTAGGGTGCGGGCTACATTCGGTATATATAGATACAGTACACAAACAATAGGTAGTTGTGCATTTATTTATGAAGTGATTTGGTTATTAAACACGCAATGCAGATCTACATCGTGTCTATACATAACACATACATACCTACCATAGTGTATCATTCAAAATTCAAATGTCCTTGCTACTTTTTAATATACCTATACAGCTCATTGTGCAGTCAACTACCTATTGTAGTCTACTACCTCTCTACCTCTCTCACTCGCACGATTGCCGTATTTATCGATGCCTATTATACATCCGCGAATTGTATATATACATAGACCAAGTGATCGGATTCGAAGCTGCTGCCACTGCTACTACCTTCTCTAGTGATCAACCGGAAGTCTCTTAAAAGTATAAGCAGTAAAATATTTGCAGCGTCGGAAGCGCAGGTCACGTAGGCCACCACTTTGTTTATTCAAATGCGTCGATTTTCGTATACCAATCGCCGATCTAGCGATTAGACAACGTATAGAAGCGACATGGTGGCTTGAAGCATTGACCTCACCTTGGCATCACTCGCGCCGTTTACGCAACTCTCTATGTGTATACCAACAGAGAGCGAGGTTCGAACGAAATGCGCTTGCGTATATTATAGCATTACACAGTGCATGGTGTTTTTTATTCACTTCGAGGACGCGACTCGCGCTCATAAATTAGGTATAATACGCTGCCATATCAATTTCTCTGTATTTTCAAAAAGCTCAATTTAACATTCAACCGAACGTTTGTATATATAAACACACATACGCCTGCGTCTATAACTATAGGTCACGTATAGCGGGCCAGTATTAAAAAAAAGGTATTACGTTTCAGCATTTGCATCCGCATTCATCTTTTTTTTACATATCTCTTCTTCCTCGTCACTTCTCTCTCTCTCACTCCTTCTCGCTCCAACACCCTTCGAGCACGCACAATTTCATTTCGTCTCTTTCTCTCTCTCCTGCTTTTCGCGCGCGTCCCACTCAGTAGCAGCAGCATGAGCAGCAGCATCAACTGTGCAGCAGCACATTCTCCATCTCCATTCTTTATTTTCATCGACTTCCTGTCTGGGGAGCTCTTTCGCAGAAACGCTCGCGACGACGATGCTTGCGTCGATTGCGTCACCTCTTCCTCCTCCGGTCTCTTGTACGTATATATACACGCACGCACTATGCGTATACAGACATATATGTACACACACACACACACGTCGCATCCGTTATAATATGTGCGAGCTCGCGATGGGCGCTGGTCGCCTCGTGTCTATACTATACGTCGTGATGCTTCTTGTCTTCAAACGGTCAGCGTCTCGTGTATGTGTGTGTGTATGTACCGGGGGACCGAGCGATTTAGGTCTCTATTTTCAGTACGCGTAGCTCGGATGCGAGTCTGTCTCTGCCTTGCTCTTGTTTCCGTCCGTCCCTCTCTCTCTTTCTCTCTCTCTCTCGCTCGCTCAAGAGCGCGACGCATGAGGCAGTAGAGCACTGCACGACTCGAGAATAAATCCGCTGGAATCCGAGGGACGAATTAGGAGCAATTAACACGGCCGCGCGAGGATCTCCTCCCAGCGTCGCGCTCCTCTTCTCTGCTTGCGAGCACCGCATACTTGTCCTACTTCGCGAGAGAACGACGTTATATAGCGAGGAGGCGTATATAGTCGTGTGAAAAACATTGAGGAGAGAGAGAGAGAGAGGAGTAGCCGCGAGGAGTATTTTCATGAGTCACCGCGACGATACGACGTTGTATACGTTATTGCGGCTACTGTGTAGCTCTGCTGATGTGCAGGCGAGTCGTTGGGAAAGGAAGCCGTGAAGTATCGCATCTTATATATATATATACGCAAATCCCGGCGAGCTTTTTTTAGTGTCCCGTGTTCTATCGTAATAGCCAAGGTTCAGCTACTTTAGAATGGCGAACGCGTAGTCGTGCGAAAACAACAGCTTTTTTTCTCTCGGTGCATCGTATTGGCAGTTATCCGACGTTTAAAATCGTTCCTTTGGTATGAACGTAAAAGACAAGCGTTGCAATATATACATAGAAGCGATAAATTTCTATTTCGAACTGGAATTTGAATCTCTATGTATGTTACGGAATACCTAATTAATTATTGATTCTCGCTTATGAAAGCTATATTTTTTTTTACGAATTTCTCTCGAAAAATTTCCAAAAGTGTATTGCAATTTTACCTGAATTAAGAAACTAATCGAACGAATATCTTCTATTTATAAAAATATCTTGCGTAATGTATACTACCTGGAGCTTTTTCATCCACCGTTAATACGTAAACATATCAAATTGCGCGTTTATAATTAAATTCTTTGAAGAAAAAAAAAATGTTACATAACGTGATTGAAAAATTGAATTTATATATATGCGATAGACCGCGACGTTAAACTTTTTTATCGATTCGATTTATAAGTAAATTATTGCTAAACGAAGGTCAATAAACATTTACTTAAAGACTTTATAAAGCCATTTATAGGTGAACGATACGCGCTCGCTATTTAAATATTCCATTAAAAGTTATCTACTTAATCGATTTTCAATTACTTCTACTTGAGAATTTCGCGCGCGCGCGCTCGTGCTCGTATAAAGAACGCGAGAGAGTCATGCGCCACGACTATCAATTTATCAAAATGTTCCCGCGAGTAAACTAGAAAGTCGTTACGCGGCAGAAAGCCCATATGCCTATATATGAAGTCAACAGGCAAAGAGTCCTCGCAATGAGGTTACTTGGACAAGGACTATCAGCTACTCTTCAAGCGCCTCGCTCGCGCGCATTTCGTAGATTCATGGATTTCTCAACGCTCGTTCTAAATGAAGTTTCTACGAAAACATTGCGCAATCGCGTACAATAAATACCTTTTGCTGTCGATATAATTACAATGCTATATTATGAGGTTCAACAGCGAGAATAAGAAAAAAAAACTTTTTAATTACAAACGAGCGACCCTAAATGTATTTTTGCCGTTTCTGTAAAATTAATCGTCACGCGTATATATATATAATTACAGGTAGGGAGGATTTACACCGATTTACTTTCGTTTACTGCGACTCAATTCATTTAAAGAGAAAATAATTTTCCTCGATTCGCGGAAAAATTCCCCTTGTAACCCAAGCCGCGGCTTTGCAAACAAACCTCATATATCGAATAGCCGCATCCAATAATACACAATCGCGGCGAAGAAAAAGACGTGAGCGTTCGCTGGAACGATATTTTTCCTCGGACTATTAAATTTTCGAATTCTCCCTCCCTCGCACACTGCCCGTATATGTATCCACTGGTCCAGAGCGAGTTCTTAAAACTACCCACTGCGTACACCCGCGCTTCTGAGAAAAGCAAACGGAGGGTGATCTGTTTTTCACATGAGGCGTGAGAAAGCGAAATTATGCGGGATATATAATCGAGTGTGGTCCTTTATATATATATATATATATATATATATATATATAAACGATTGCTCGCGCGAAAATCTGCGGGTTCTGGGAAAAACGCAGGCGCGTGTGACATGGGGATATGGGCGTCGTTGATACGTACAGATATCCATACACACGTGAATGCACAAACTTCTGTTGCATGCGTTGTAAATCTTGTTTAGTACCATTGTAAGCGCACGCATGCGCGATATGACTATAGGTGCGGGATTTACGGCTGATTTTAAGAACGTGTTTTCGTGATTAATTTTGGTTGTCGCTTTAGCGCTCGTCAATCATCTCAACGAACCACTTTTAATGGGTTGAGTAAAGCGGGGAAGCGGGAGATATAATAGTAAAATTGTCTTGTTTATCACTCGGAAGGCGGGTTTTTGGTCTTTATTCATTGGAAATAAATGACGGTGCATGTGTATCTAATATAACGCGTGTGTGCTTCGATGGAACAAAGGAGGTAGGGTTTATCTCGAGTTAAGTAAATGTTGTTGTGTGTATAGTGCATTTACTTTTCTCAAAACAGCGATTATATATTTACTTTATTACTTTGCTCGTTGTAAGGTTCAAGTCAATAAGAGAATGAATTCCGTGAAAAATGTATTTATGCCAACCTACATTCACATGTACAAGCTTGTTATTTTTGAACGATGCACGAGTAATGGGTTTCGCTGAGCTGTTGTAAATCCTCAGGAATTTTCTATGAATCACTGCAAACTCCTTATATTTAGATCGATCCATTCATGAGTATTTTTACGCTTTCCCATTGAAAATAAAACTCGACGTTCGTTTGTCAAATACGATATGACGTGTTTGCTATTTTCGACAGTATTACTCAATTGTTACATTTAATGCGTAAACACGTATAGACAAAAGTACTAAAAAGATCTTATTTCTTTAATAACTAGGATGAATTAACTTGTTATTCTGTACTTTAAAAAAATGTATGTAGAACTTTGTAAAAAGACGAAAAAATTTGTCAAATACAAGATTGATTATAATACATTTCAATACGTGCGCAAAGGAGTTACAGCTAGTAACATTTTTCTCTTTTCGTCATTCAGTGAATTCAATCATTCTCAACCTTTCGTTTTCTCGTTTTCTTTAACATATGAGTTAGACTCAGAATTTGCATATTAAAATGCATTATGTAAGCCGCACACAAGATATATTTTTAAATGTCAATTCTATTCTAGAACGTTCCTTATGTAATATTAAACTGTCAATAAATATACTGCCAATGCACTGAAGACAACTGAATATAAGTATATAAAAGTAATCTTAGTTCTTTATGAAGTATACAATTACAACCAACAATCAATATAAAGACAAAATTGATATAACTCATTCGGAAATAGACTATTCATCAACTAAAGTAAGGAACTACGAAACGTCAACACTACACGTGTTTTAATATATTAATGATAAAGTTTTAAAAATAATTTAAATACAACTAATTATAACGTTAAAAATAATTGATATAACAATTTCAATGTCAGTTAATAATTGACTCGTCTTTAATTATACTCATCATATTTAACAACTATTAGCTGATTGGCTACAAAATACAATACAATCTATTTTTGCGCTCATAACATTATTATTATTATTTTACTACCACAAGAATAGTGACTACATATATTATTTTTTAACCTAAAGAAACTTGATGCTTAAAATCAACACTTGCCAAAATTAACGTAACATCTTAAAATTAGATAATTCAAAAGCTTTAAATAATATTTAATATAACACCTATTTTTCATACCGAGCAAACAAAAACATGTTTACAATTATTATACATGTATTCTTCTATATAATCCATAATTTATAAATAATCTGTATTCATTTTAACATTGATAAATATTTTTAACTAGATTATAATTAACATCATTAAATTTATCTTTGTGTAGGAAGAGTTATATCGTTTCAAGAAAAAGTTAAAAACACACACAACATTAGTAAAAATCGAGGTTACCCAGCTAATTGTCAATTCGAAAACACTCGTCATAACAGCTCTCAAAAGACCAACTTCATCATGAACCCACAAACGCATTGACGACGACAAGTTCATAAGCTTCGTGACGGCGTCATGAGTCGAGTGCCGCACAGCACAAGTCAACGTCTTAGTCGCGCGCGCGCGTTGAGCGTTACTCTTGAATGGGTGCGAGCGCGCATAACTCTCTCTTTCTCGCATACAGTATTCAAAAGGACACGCAGACCGAGAAGCATAAGAGAGAGAGAAAGAAAGAGGGAGAAAGAGAAAAAAAGCCGAGTAGTAGTAGTAGTAGTAATACTGTACGTTATGTACGTAGGCTCGAGAGTTCCTGTCCTCCGGTGCGCGCACTTCCCGCCTCTCTTTCTCTCTCTCTCTCTCTCTAACGCACGTGTATGTGTCCCCCTCACTCTTCACTTGCTTCCGCTTCCATCGTAGCGTGTATATATCCCACACACGCGCGAATGTCACTTCCACATAGGCATATATACACATACACACGTGTAGCGCCTTTTAATGCCGAGAGCGCGCGCAAAAGTGTCCAAGCTTGCAGGCAACCGAGTGACGTCCTCGCGCACGTGCTTGACGTCATCGATTTTATTGCTTAAATAAATCTTATAGACTATACTCGTGTCGTTGCTGCCGCTGCTGCTGCCGTTGCTGTTGCTGTTGCTGCAGTATGCTGTTTTTTCTTCGCAGCTGTGTTTTCGCGCTTTGAGAGCTGGTCAGACGCGTTTACGGTCCGATAAGAGAGAAAGACGTTGGGCTCTTGATTGCAATCGATGCGAACGAGAGATAACGCTGTGGATTAAAATGTTTCTTGGAAAGGAATTTTTACGCTGAGGTTTAATGTCTTCTCGATCGGTTAACTATGCCGCAAATTGTTTTGGTAACATGGTATACGTGTAAGAGGAGGAGAAAGAGCGAGGCTTGGGAAAGAGTTAAAAAGTAAATTTACGATATGTTTATTGTGGAATAACAGAATTTAGTTGGGAATAAATTATGTTAATGTAAAACAGTTGAACTTTGGGCCGTAAGGTTCTTCGAGTCAATTGAATTTTAGAGTCAGGAAAGTGCGGTGCCAAAGAATTCGGGTGCTAAAAGCGACACTGATTCGTGTGTCACATCAAAGTCAGCGCTGTAATTTAGAACCAGTTTCCGGGGTCAGGAAATATCGACTCTCTCTCTCTCTCTCTCTCTTCTAGTGCTAAATTTGGCACCGAACTTTTTACCACCATTAAGCAATATATTTGAAATGCCGAGTCATGATGTTTGCGAATCCAAATTAATCCGAACAAATATAATTAATTATTCACGTGATAAAAGAAGGTTATGTGTATATAGTTTGTTATCTGAATAAAATGTCAGTTCTTTCCTAATACAATCAAATCGGGTTTCCGTTACCCATAAATTTATATTTAAAAATGACACCTGTTTGAAGTTAAGTAAATATATTATAATTTAAAGACAAACTGATGAATTAGCTAGATACAAATACTTAAAAATAGTAAAAACTGTATAACAGCGTGGAGCCTTGCATTTCGAAAAACCTCGTTCCACTTTTTTTTGTAAAATCGAAAATAGTAGTCTCAAGTTTCCCCACAGAAAATAGACGTCGTCACTCGTCACCCTTCGCACTTCAAAAAACTACAAACCAGTGAAGATACATATCTCTTTCTCTCTCTCCCTCTCGAACTTCAAAGCCAAACCCACGCACTGTGACAACACCAGTAGTAGCACAGAAGCTTTGACAATTACCCTTCTCCTATATATATACATACGAACTTTTATCATCTAATTTAATCCGGAGCATCATTATCGTGAACACAACGGCAATCGCATAGCCAAAAACTTTCGACAACTTAAATTAATAGAAAATACACGCAGAGATTCGGCTCCTTGAAGCCCCTGCATACTCGCGCGTGACAGCTCTAACGCATTTACAAGACTCGCTAATTTTCGCTCCACTCCAGCGCTTCTCCCTCTCTCTCTCTCTCTCTCTTGTCCTCTCGCGAAATTCGGTCCACGCAAAGCCCTCTCTCTCGGATGCATAGGCGTTGCGAGCGTGCGAACGAGGCAGTAGCAGGCCGGGGCGACCGAGAGAGTTGACTTCCACTATGCACATATAAGGTTGCGTTCACACCCACACGAGGAGAGAGAGAGAGAGGCTCGTTCTCCTCGGGGCGTCCCTCTCGTTACACACATATACTGCAGCAACGCGTACGCGTGTATATGTGAATCTCGGCGCGCGGAAAAAGTCCTTTTGATAAAAATTCAGAAGAGACTGTACGACGCGACTTATATGGAGCTTTCATTAAAATTAAATGCGCGCACACGCGGGACGACAAATATTGCCGATAAATCTTCATGCTTGCGAGATATCTTTAGCGAACGATTCACTGCGGCGCGCCCTTGAACTACACGCAATGTAGTGTAGCTCGCCGCGGTTTTTTTTTGTATTATCGCAGGAACTCGTTCGTACATACGTGGAAATAACGTGATGCATGTACTTTTATTGCGGGAATGTATATCACCCCTCGTTTTCACGGAACTGCTCTCTTTTTTTCGTAGTTCGCGATAATTGTTGTATAGACGTCCACGCGTGGAATTGAGGTTACCTGGAAATAAAACTGTGCCACCTTCGTATTACATGTAACGAAGTATATATAGAGAGGATGTAGCGAATTTTCATGTATATGTCCTATATATATATCGACACGTAGAAACCCCATTTTAAACTTTTTCATGATCGATGCTCACGCGTCGCGCAAGTTACACGTGCCTTCATTTTCTTTCCTTTTCTTTTTTGTGGGACACATGTACAAACGAGGTCTATACCGACTACAATGACATCTCATCAAAGTTTCAAAGGGCCGCGCTTGACGCGTCACTCTTGTTCCATTGATTATACGCTTTAAATTGATGAGGCAGCACGAAGAGGAGGAGGAATGTTTGATAAATTTCTATGTATACGAGAGACATGTGCATCGATCGTGTAAGCGGAAGCGGACACAGATATCTGGAACTTATATGTATGAATTATTAACCGGGGGATACACAGCCAAGACTTATCAATCTTTCAATTTGCCACATACCAGCTGTATATGCACGTGTATTGTATGTCTGCACTATTTTGAGCGAGCACGTTCTTCGATTCTTCGAAAAATTCGGTGCAGCGGTGAAAATTACAAGAGGCACTCGTTCGATTTAACAGGAATAGGTACTTGGATTGGCAGGAACATTATTTATTCCGATAGGGAATCCAAAGAGGTATTATTATCAATGGAATTAGTGATGTATTAATGTTTTTTTTTTAAAAAGAATTATTAATAGAATTAGAAAATAATGAGTGAATTAATTACGATATACTATATTTACTATCTTTGAATTAAAAATATATTCAACCCGATGATAAACTTCGGGCTATCTCATGTTATATTTCGTAGGATATTTCGCAAAAGCGAAACAAATAAAAGGTTTATAAATTTTTCAAACGATAAAAGAATAAAACATTTATATAATTTTTGATTCGTTGCTCTACGGGTACGAGCTAAAATGAGTTTTATATATAATAATAGATCCCGTGACTAACTCTTCTCCCATTCGTTATATTTTTATTTTTCATTGCAGCCATGAAAAAAATACCGTTTATCGCAGACAAATACTTGTGCACACGTATGCATGATAAAAAAAATCGCGAGACGCTCTGCAACCGGAATTTCGTCACCCTGCAAATAATACAAATTGAACGCGCGACTACGAACATGGGAGAAAGAGAGAACGAGGATTGCGAAAATGCCGTCATATTTATTTTTAGAATATATGTACAACTGAAAACTCCAGGCTTGAAAAATGAAAGAACCGCGCGCTCTAATTCACATAGCGACTACTATACGCTATACTACGTCCGTGACGACAGAAAAAAAATTCTTTAGCGTGATAATAACAAGGTATTGGATAGGGCGCGCGTATGGAAAAAAAGTACATCTAAAAAAAAAATAATAAAAGCGTGTGTGTATATATAACAACGCTGTATGCATAACGTACGCGTATATAAACGTACGTACACACGCGAGTAGCGCAAATGAAAACAAGAAGAACGAGAGAGAGAGATATCGCGTGGTTGCGCCGTTGCCGCCGACGTATACACATACACGTACACGGTGTGTGCGCGGGCGAGCGACTTCCTCTCTCTCAAGAGCAACGCGGCGGCGGTAGTAGTCTGTAGTAGTAGTAGTAGTAGTAGTAGTAGTAGTAATACGTAGTAGTAGTATAGAGCGTCGGGCGATATCGCGGTCGCGGGCGCTCTCGGCGAATCCATGAATGGGCTCGCTCGCTACTCGCGGGAGAGCATCAATGGACGGGCCCCTCGCCTCGCCTCGCCGCTCGACGCGCAGAGAGCGACCCACGCGCGCTCGCTGTTCACGACTATATACTACGCCAAGCGTGTATATACACATATACGAGTAAAAAGAGAGAGAGAGAGAGACTCTCGTGTATATTCCCGCGCTCTTTCTCTCTCTCTCGTATACTATATATACGTGCAGTTCCGTTCCGTTACATTGCTCACGCCTCCTCTTTTCCTGTCTCTTTCTCTCTTTTCACCGCGCGCGCGCGCGCGTTGCTGCTGCTTTTTTTCGCGAGACCGAGCCTGCGGAGTCTGCAGTGCGCGGGAATATTGAGCCTACGCGCCAGCCACGCTAAAGCTATAATTTGCGCTCGATTCTAAAAGTTATATAGTGAAATTAAAGATGGACTGTGAGTTACGTGCCTCGTAAACACAAGACAGAGAGGTGAACGTTTTTATGTATGTATATAGAGACTTTAGATGGTATTTTGCAGATAATTGGAGGACTATGGGCTAACGGAAACATTTTCTAATTAATTGTTTTTTTTTTGTTTGTGTTAGGTGCTGTTCGAGGTTGTACTATTTCGGCTATAACTTTCGATATCCTACGTAGGTGGAGATTAAAGTGTTAAAGGCCAATTTAGATATTGCGGATAGAGTTCTGTAAAGGCGGACAATAAAAGTTCGTTATCGAATCACATCAATGTATACGAGGTTCTCTTGTATTTTATGGATTTCAAAAGGATTTACCTATTATTATCTACTTGCAGTTTTCCGGCATTTCCAACATTAACGGCATTTTTTATCAATAGCTTTTCTTATGTTTAATGTATTGATCGCCACGTAACATATTTATAGATTCTACAATTTCTATTCTATATCTATGTAATAATATTTATAATAAATCTGACAAAATACCTTATTATAAATGTTGGTATATATAATTATTAATTCAATTTTGCATAAGAAAAATTATACTTTTATATAAGCACTTTTTAACGTGACATACAAAATATGCTTTCATTCCCAAATACGACAACATTATTTCTCATTTTTTTCCATATATTATTATATGCATGACTGATTGCATACTTTAATCATAATGACTGTGTATCAATACCATAAGCCTATACAATTTCCTCCAAATTTCCGAACATCTTTCATTCTTAAAGCCGTTATACGGAGTACATTTTTCGACTAAATGTCTTTTTATTATAATTTTATTATCAGATTTAAAATCGATCAAGCTCTCGTTTCACAGGGACAACCTATATATATGTATACACTCGATCACAAAAAATAAGTCCGTAAAATTAAAAAAGCATAGGCAATGAATCACTTATAAATTGCGCTCAAGACAAAACGCAACCCATAGAGATCTTAAAATTAAATCACAATTTACGGCGGCGTTTGCGCCATATCTGCCGAGACATATTTTCGTCGGCAGCGGACGAAATACGGGGACGAAAGGCTATAAAACGCGTAATAATATTTGATACACCCGAGAAGCAAATGCAAATGCGAAAAGCAAGAGAGAGAGAGAGAGAGAGAGTAAGAGAGCGCGACATCGGCATTACAAATGCTAATGCCCTTAAGAGACATCTACCCCTGAAGTGCTGCTCGCTCGCTTGCTCGCGGCGTGCTACAATCAAACAATAAATTATATCTTATCTCGCCGCTTCAGAAGCACACACACATACACACATACATATACACGCTCGTCGCCTTCTTCCACCCCCGCGCGTATCGTGTACTCTTTCCTTCTTGACGATTAATGTCTCTCCCCCTGTACCCTTCCACAGAGAGTTTTTCCACGTCGACGAGCCTTTTACCTACCCTCTACACGGACGACGACGACGACGTCTCGACAGCGTCTCTCTCTCTCTCTCTCAAAAGTCCCGCTTGTTTGATATCGCGCAAGCGAGCGAGCGAGCGAACGATGAGAAACGAGAAGTAAGTACTCGGGACGTTTTCGACGAGTGTGTGTATATATAAGAGAGTTCCCTGCGCGCGCGCGCGTGTGTGTGTATATGCACTTGCTCTGGGATAAGAGGGGTA
This sequence comes from Torymus tubicola, assembly GCA_035583055.1. Lineage (NCBI taxonomy): Eukaryota > Metazoa > Arthropoda > Insecta > Hymenoptera > Torymidae > Torymus > Torymus tubicola. Next base: position 90,034 of record JAWWEQ010000002.1, read on the forward strand.
AAAAATAAAAGGAAGAAAGAGAAGAGAAAAAAAAGTCGAGCGCGGGATTAGACGCGCCCGCTCGAGAACGCGAGTTATACACTCTCGCTCGTTCTCTCTCTCTCTCTCTCTCTCTCTCTCTCTCTCTCTCACTCCGGGCTTTTATTGCCGCTTCTAATTAGCGTTTTTATAACTCTACGCCCGGCTGAGATTTATGACGCGTCACTTTAAATGGCTCTTTTCGTGAGAGAGCTGTCGCCCTGACTTGTGCCTACGATGTCTACTCCGCAAGCTCTCCTACTCTCCCGCAACAGGCGATAGTTGCGCAAACTTTTCCGCCGGATGATTTTTATCACCGCCGTGGTATTTGTGTGTGTGTGAGCGTTCGTTAAGCTGGATACCCTTCGATTTCAGAAAATTATAAATAAACAGAGATGGGGAAGCGTTTGGGATTATATGGTGTCGTCAGTATAAACAGGGTGATGGGCGAACCAGAGAGAGAGAGTCGTAAAATTGTTTATTTGTTTTGTTTTTTTCTTTTTTTTTGAGGTTGGAACCACTGGTAATGACGGATCTTTGGTTGTTGTTTGACGGTTGGAAAGTAGGTCATAGATTGAAGAATATTTTTTATTACAGTTGAAGGCTTGTTTTTATACGTATGTTTTTCATTTTTACAATTTATTATTTACTAAATCACTTTTATGGTGATTTTTATGGCGAATAATATAATAAAAACGACTGATGTGTGGTTTGAGAAAAACATTTGTATATAATGTTATAAACTCACTTAAGTACGTCGAGCGAAAATATTTTCGCTTGTATATTTAAAAATACATTTGTTGATTAACTGCAGCATAAAATATGCATTTGTAATATTTTCTTTTTTTTAAATTGCGGTAAGTTCTTTGAAAAACCGATCAAACATCATAATATACAGTTTTCAAAATGAGCTGACACGCGGTAAAAGCATTCGTATAACTGTAAAAATGTTAATGAAATAGTGTATACTCATGACTATACATAGATAGATATCTACTCTTAATTGAAAATTGCGATAAGAAAGGCGCACCGTAACATTATGCAACGTCATCCTAGACAGCAAATGCACTGCTCTAAATAACATTGGGTAATAAATTAAAAGCAATGATTCGAGAGCCATCGAGAGTGTTTGTTGTTTGCTTAGCTGCACAATCCATCGTAAGATTATGATGAAATTTTTAATAATACTTGCATTTTACTACGTGTTATTGAATCTTATGACGTCTAAATAACGTCAGACCGGCCTGCAATTAGGTATGTACGTCGTTACTCCTATATCAATCAATAAAAACCATAAAATGTACCAAGAAAACGATAAAATCGTCCAATAAATTTCGCCAACGTATAGAGAAACGTATTTTACTCTTAAGAATTTCCCCAGTAAACACGAACAATCATATTGTTTATTTAACCGCAATAGCATTGAATCACAATAACCCACGTATATATAATTACATCGCCTTCAAAGCATATTCAAGGACCCGCGAAAAAGGGATTTCCCATCTCTATCTCTCGTACACATATTTACCAAATGACAGCTCGCAAGCTCTGGACAAAGTCGGCACGTGCAGTCAGCCAACGCGTATCCGCACAAGCTACCAAAAGAGAGATGGAATCTCCAACAATGAGACACTATAACATGTTGACCAAATAGTCGAACATATATAAAGCTCTCTGACTCTCGCACGAGAGTCGTAATATGGTAGCATCTCTTTCTCCCCCCTCAAAAGAGCGGAGTGAGTCCAAATCTCCATAATTCTCTTTGCTCTCGCGGGCTTTTCCTCCCCCCGCGCGCGCACATGTAATATACATATGCGTGCAATGAAAAAGGTCTAGTCACTCGATTTTACGGCTTCGCAGGGCTACCGCATATATACGCACACACTCACACGCACGTATAATGATGTATATAGAAATGTGCGAGCGGCTGCAGCTTATGACTCGGAACGAAACGTTATAGGACTTTTTTTCGCTTTTGGGAGCAAATGTCTCTCTTCTTCGTATTCAAGTGTATCATATATATATATATAAGAAATGTATATACATATATGTATATACGCGCATATCGAAACTCTCAAATCCTTTTTTGAATATCGTATATCTCTAGCCTCGCGTGCGCGCGCGCGTGTGGGCGATTACGAGGAAAAAAAAGGAAGAACGGTCGAATATAAGGGGAGGATATGGAATATAGGCATCGAAGGACTGCACATGCTTTGCGCGCCGGCTGCTGCTACGAAGGGAAGTGAGAGATAGCCGCACGACTGCGGGATGAAGCCGCATAAGTAAAGATAATGACGTTAGTTTTCCTCGTACTTTATTAGGGCGTGCAACTTTCGGAGTAAAAATAGAAACAAAAGTTTCGCTGAGGCGCGTGCGCGCGCAATTGAGAGATACTCATACCGGCTGTCGCGCGCGTTGAAGAGTAATAAGGAAATATCGCTTATTACCGGAGCGAATGTATCACGCTTACTTTTTGAGAGAGAGAGAAGGATGTATACAAGCTGAATGAAAAGTTGAGGAAAGATATCGGGAGCGATGCTTAAGTGCCGTGTGTTGTAAGTCGCTGGCGTTCCTTAATGAAAGAGTAATGTTATACTAATATGTGTTGTAATGGGTTTATTTTTTCTCATATAGCAAGTTGTGGCGGCGTGGTGTAATAATTATTTGGGAAGAACGAAGAGTGATTAATTTGATACTGAAATATATCGCCCGTGTGTCTAATAAAAACACTAACTATTTGACGCAACTATACACAATATATCGACTAATGTGCCGTTTTTCTTGTATTCCAAGCATTAAATTAACCGTGTATATCGTCTATTAGGCGTCTTAAATTACAAGTATGTTTATGTATTTCACGAATAAATTCCCACCATCTCGAGATATTTGCATAGAAATTTGCCAGGAGCTAAATTCATTCATCATCATTTTCGACCTAAATTACACCCACGCGCGCCGCTATCCTCCCACGAAGGCGCACATTATCGCGATATAAATAATGGCGAAACCTCCCTGCGAGTAGACATATTTTAATTTAGATTTCTTTTAATAATTTAGAAAGAAACAGCTTCGACTTTTCAGACAGCGTGGGCGCGATACCGAACGTATAGGGTGGACAACATTCGAAATGAACTATAACATCCTATATTTAAATACCGAGAAAACCGTAAAGTACTTTTTTTTGGTCGATAAATTTATAACGACGTGTTTCTGCGAATTGATCGAAAACCGATTCTTTAAATCACCCGTAAAAAGGCACGACGACTTAATTAATAATTTTGTAAAGGCAGCGTTATACACGTAGTAAATTAAACTCAATTATAATAAATTTCTGCCGAAACGTCTATTATTTCATCTTGTTATATGTATATATATATATAAGTACACTCATATTTTTCATTTCGATAATATGATTAATAAGCGAGCTCTCGGGGTAGTCCAAGCGAATAAACATATCCTGTTCAGTTCGCAAAAATTGTCATCGCCGTAATACATCGGGCGAACAAACAAAAAAGCCAAGAGAGGGGGTATAAACGCGAAAATAACGATGTATCAGTCGTGTATGTGTACGACGAGGACGGACAAACAGTTCTTTTTTTTGTTTTTTTTTTTGCTTGCTTGGTCTGTTCGATTTATATCCGGACGATCGCCACGTGTCTCAAACTTTATGAGCTCTGTTCATTTCTGATTCACTGTTTTTTTTCGCGCGTTCGCTTTCTCTCTCTCTCTCTCTTTCTTTCCAGTTCCTTTTCCATTGTCCACACGCACACTGTGCACGCAGAATCGCCAACGACGATGACGACGACGACGACACTGGGCAGTTAAGTGGCGATGGCCATGAGCGCGTGCCGCAACTTTTGGACAGATTGTAAACAGCCGGCGGGAGAAACTTGCGCGTGTTATTGTCGGGTTATTTATAAGACTCGTCATGTGTGTGTACTTATAAGCGCGCGCTACATATACGCTCGTTTTGATTTCTCTAATCGCGCTCCAATCGCTCTTTACACATCCTTATCGTGTGACGTATCTGTGAATGAGTAAGGTATAGCTATGGAATTTGAAATTGTTTTTTTTTTCTTTTTTTTTCTTTGTAGAAGATTATATAAAATATGTAGTGACACAATTCTTCTGGTAGAGTTTAATTAGTTACACAATTGTTATCATTAATAATTTCTCCAATTAGTTTAGAAGTTTCTTTCTGAACGGTTGATAAAACTTTTCATTAATTATTTACTATAACATTATTTCCTGTATGTATATTGTAATCAAGTTCAGAATGTATAATTTAAAATGTATGTATTAAACATATGTTACTAGCTCTGCTGTATTTTACAATTATTATTAAAATTCGTAATATTGTGATAAGTTGTCGTCAAATTTCATCATTTTTCTTATCGCAAAAATAAATTAGTACAAGTTATAAAGTAGAATAACATCGTATGCATATATATTAGGATTCTTTAGTTTCAGTTAACTATAGATATGGCACGTGTCAGTTGCCAAATATACACCGGAATTTCCGCAACGATTTGTTCGTGAAAATGGGAATCTTATTGACTTGCAGAATCCTTGCCATATACTTTTACTCGGTTTGGAAAGTGACTCACGCGTTCCAATCAAATAAACAGCTTATTTTTTTCCATACTGGCGTAAACAGCACGTGCCAACTTTGCGTATATCCCGCAGACGCAAACATAATAATTTAGTCTGCATTAGATATCTATATGTATATTTACATAACAATAAATTATTTCATTAGACATGCCGCGTAAAAAAAATTTATTGCCTGTGTATGGATAAATATGGGCCATATATTGCCACGGCGCCGGAGCCAAACTTCGGCCATATTTGGCCAGGGTATGTCTAATATCTTTCTTATGCTTATTCCATATTCTAAAAAAACAAAATATAGAAGTAATATAGACATTATACGGGAAATAGTATGGCCGAAATTTGGTTCCGGCACCGTATCGATATACCACCTATATACATCTTTACATTGCGCATATATGCAGAATAATATGTCGCATGTCTTGCCCATACCATAGGAAAAATATTGGCTATGAATTCTTTTTTTGGACGGAATGTGTTCACGTACATGATAAATTATTCTAAACTTCACTCCGATAGTATATTTCCAAACAAAATGTATGCGTAGCCTTCGTTAGTTATGAAATTTGAATTTGAAATAGTAACAGGCCACGTGTATACCGTCTTGTTTACATTTTTTTATTAATTAGCCTGAGCACCATGATTTCAAAACAAAAACTTCAAAAAGCCTTTTAAATTTCTGGCATTCAAAAAATGCGACGCACATATGCATGAGAGAAGTCAAAAGAATGAAGTTCAGCGCGTGTGTTGTAATTAAATACAATTATCAATATGAACATGTCCGGCTATAACCAACTGTTTCTACTTGGCATATTTACGCCGGCCGTACGCACTTAATTAGCTTCAATTAAATCTCCCGGCCGATAATCTTCAAGGCAAGAAGGTGTGTACTTCAAGCATATACACACGCGCATTCCACATTATACTTTTTAGAAAGTATTAGCCTCAAGCTATAATACACACATACACACATAGCCCGCGTAGGTTTGAAGTTATTGAAGTAGAAAACTCCGCCTACCAAACAACGCGCCCATATATAATACCAGCGGAAGAGTGAATCAAACAAAAAAATGATGAAACAAGATTTTGATCGACGCGATCGATTCATTGAGACTCAAGCCGCCGTCACCGCCGCCTCGGCACGAGTGAAAAAAAAAACACCGTAAGTAACTCCTACGGCGTCTGAGAAATCAGAACGACGCCTCTCTATATAGAGCCGCTTGCGTTCCACTACACGTGTATGTGTGTGTGTGGGTAACGGCATCCAGCTCTTAATTACCGAACGACTGACTTTTACAACATCCTCCACTTCCGGCGCGCGATTGCCGATGCAGCAGCAGCCAAGTTACACATACACACGTCGAAAATTCTAAAGCCGCCGGAGCGGCATTCCTCTGCACTTGCTCCTCTCATCTCATTTTTCTCCCCCTCCTTGTTATTCTCTTTCAGCCGCGCCGCGACGAGCGTCTCGTTTCCCACATATCCGCTGGTCTGTCTCGGCGCGGCCAGCGCACGCTCGTGTCCCGCTATCCTTCGACGTTGCGTAATCAGGAACGTCGCCGGCGGCGTACTACTACTATACGTACATACATGTATATATACACACACACACACACACGCGTGTACGCGGCGCATGAATGGAGTGACTCATTGCTCCCTAATACGCCCAGCGTGTGAAAGCGCCGTAATATGCCTCGGGTCGGCTGCTGCGAATGAATGTGTGTGTGTATCTATATGTTACATGTATATTATACCGACTCTTTTACAAGTACGAATTTTTTTTCTCTCATGTATAAGCCGGAGGGATGACTTGCGACTGAGCTTTTTCGGGAACAAACACAGGCACACATACAAACATGTGTATATACATATATAGAACGTCGCGTGTAGCCGCCTCGTTGTCCTATTACGGCGGGCCTTTTTTGCACCGCCGCTGTCGAGGATGCTCGAGGACGTTTGCCCACTTCGCTCGAGGAGAGGCTCGAGTGAGCTCCGGCGGCCTCGAGAGTAAGTGAGAGAGAGAGAGAGAGGGAATCATTGATCTTGATGATGACGCCTTTTTTCGGCCGGAGATACTTTAAATATTTGCATGCCCGAGTTTCCGGCCTCTACGACGAGGGGAGCTTATAACTTCCCGTCGAGGCAGAGCCGCTCGTGCTCTCGCTTCTCTACATAGCTCAGGCACGTGAGTGCGTCACCCGCGCGATTCAAGAGGCCGACTATTAGTGATAAGACTTTGTAGGCTTTTACAACAAGTGTGTGTGTGTGTGAGTGGCCTTTACTTCGTGGCCGCTTTTGAATTTTAAACTTCGTTCTATATGAGCGTTGGTGATTTTTTAATCTTGTTTGTTTTTCAATTATGCTGAAAGTGGTTGGGTAAAAAAAGTTATTTAGGTATTTTTTTTTTAAAGAATGCTTGATATACAAATTTTATTTTTTAATGAGTGATAATGTTGTTTATGACTTAATTTATGTTTCGTTTATGTTTCAGCAATTGTGTTGATTTATGTAATTGCATGAGAGTGTTAAAGTGAATGATAAATAACAAACCTTCCTTAGATAATACAACCGTATTTAATCTTATTATAGATGAAGGTCACATCTTCCGATCATGGATTTAGTACAAATTTTGGGATGCAATTTTGATTGTAAAAATAACAAAAAAAATACGATATTCGACTTTAACACTCAAATTAAAAAAAATTTTGGACCTTTTACGTTTATTTTAGAAAAAGTGTTAGAAAAGCCACTTGTATATAGAAACTACAATCATTTAATTTTGGAAGGTCTTAATTATCATTTAATAATAAAATCAGAGAAAATAAGCTTTCATTTTCTTTTTTCTAAAAATTATTGACTCTTAATAAAGATATAAAATTTTAAATTTGAGTATCGAAAGTGCATCAAATTATGCAAGCAATCGAATAATAAATTTTAGAGATTAAACACTGCATTTTCGGTGTTGAATTTAAAAATTTTATAATTTTAAAATGAATTAACATCTTTTAATATTTCAAAAGTCAATAAAATCTTATTTTCTCTAGTTTTTTTTCTATTTTTTAAAATTATATTTAAAACTTTGTGAAAGAGTCATCCGAAGTGAGCGAGTCTCCGTAATCCTGAGATTAATGATGATCCAATCAAATTATTTATTACGTGGTCCCACTATTTTTCATAATCGTGACTTATAACTTCCATACCTGTTATTGTTTTTATTAAGATACAAATACCTTATAATATTTTGTTTGCTCAGTTTCCTTTTCTGTATGCGTACAAAACCCGAGCGATAAAAGATGACTAAATAAGTCATTTATTTGAAAAAAGCGTTAAATCACGCTGTTATACATCGGAATTAACACCTTTCTGCAATATAACGTGGCTAAAATACGAACTCCGGAATATAATTTAACTATAAATTAAATGGTACGATCTGATAGGCGCTAAAACGTATTAATTTTTTATCCTCGCGTCTACTATATATACACATACACTAACTCGGGCGCGCGCGAACACGATAAGAGCGTGCTGAGAGAGGAAAAAAAATACAACAAGAGGGGGGGAATTTACACTTTAATTGTTCCGCCGCGCGACTAAAAATAAAACGTCATTTACTTGCAGATTGAGCTTAATGTCTTGAATCATAATGACCATAACGAACTAATAAATATCACCTGTTGCCCATTAAAAATCTTCCAGCTCAGGACACACACACACACATACACACATCAAGCGAGGAAATCCCTTACCACGTAGAACAGCGAGTAAACGCGGCGTTTAACATAAATAGATTTTCATTAGCAGACTTACACACATACATAATAGCCACGGCTAACTCGACTTGTCAAATAATAACGAAAAAAAAGAGTATATAAGAGGGCTCTCTCATACCCTTCTTACACGAAAGGCATAAATTTTGCGAGATATGGCTGATTAACACGAGCGTGACGAGCGCTCGGTGCACTGAACCTATATATACATATACACATGCCGCACGCGTATTGCGGGCACCGATTAAATGTATACATATATATACATACACACCCTTACTCGCGCGATCGGAAAGTTTCGTTTGAACCAAAGTAACGGGAGGCAAAGGCAATTAAAGGGCTATATACCACCACTGTCAGCCTATATCTTGTAATATAAAACATTTCCTCGCGCATACTAATATGTATATAATACACACGCACATGCGTTCACGAAAATCACCTCTTTTCCTAGTATATATATAAGCACATACATCGGCAATTGTCGACCTATAATATGAGCTACGACGACGACGACGACAGTGGCGGCTGTGTATATGTATATATATATATGTGTATTATATGCGTTCAGCGCGACGTGGAAGCAGGAAGGAAGGGAACGCTAATGCCGTTTACACGGGCGGTTGAGTCATGCCCACATAGTCGCCCCCCCCCTCCCAGATAAAGCACTTTCTAAATACATCAGCGCCCCGAGACCATAAATAGCCCACAATGGCTCTATCCGTCGTCGCTCTCCGCGCGCGCGCGCACCCGCTGCCGTGGGCGTCGGATTAGGTAGCGCCGACGCCGCGTGGCTGTTTCTCTCTCTCTCTCTCTCGGTTTTAGGGTTACGATATGTGTAGGTGTGTGTATCACGCCTACACTATGCAGTTGATCCTGCGAACAGGCAGAGGGGATTGATTAGTTTCGCGGATCTACGCGGCTGGCATTGCGAGAACGCGTGTATAGAACGGATATGCGGATCATGGATGGTGAGAGGAAAAAGAGCAAGTTGTGAAATTTTAAGGGGATGGTGTGGCGAAATGTAGTGGGAATGTGCGTTTTAATTGATGTTTAGGATGTTACGAGATGGAGGGAGAATTGAGTGGGAGTTGAATTGCGTCTTTGAGTATATATAATTTGGCATTGATATCGACTAATTTAATAAAAGGTGACGGGCTACAAGGTCTTAGAGATAAAATCCATCGTTTTATTTGCTGTAAAAATAAATGTTACGGTTTCGAGTATTATATTTCGCGGCGGATCCAATAACATACACGCATGAAGTTGTGGTTTATTGGAAACGAAGTATTCTGTCACCTTCGTTTTATATTATTTTTCCAACAAAAAAAAATTCTGAGAGTGTGAATATAGCCGATTTCCTTTTCCTTTAACATTTTACAATTAGAAACACATCTTGAACAATTCATCACGCCTGTCATCATTAAAATACCTCTTATAAAAAAAATGTTCTACGCAGCAAGCTACAAAATCCAATAGCAACGCGGAACATCAACACTGCCCCATCGTACGCTATATACGAAGAAACAACAGTATACGATAGTTCAACGCCCTATGTGAAAGCAGATTTCACCGCGCGGTGGTGTGTACGACATATGTCCATAACAACAACCACGCGCGAGTGGTATATAGTAGCTCCGCTTTGCCCTGCAGCAGCTCTCTCTCATGCTAGCCATGCGGCCTTCTGCAATTCTAGTAATACACGACAATATCCTTCGAGAAATCCCCTTCCGAAAGGGGTTAGCTCTCGCTCGCTCACTCACTCTGCTGTCCGAAATTTGATCTTGTACAAATCGACGCGCGCGCTTTCGCGCAAACACACAACCGCGGGAGAAATTGTATGCCGGTCTTGTTGACATGGCACGGAGAGGAGGGCTAACATGCTGAATGAACGGAAACTTGTATATATATATACAATAGCGACGGACACAACCCTTTCTTCTATGTGTATATATATATATATACTTTGTCAAAGACTTTCGGCGCAGATGCTATACGCTAATGCATTAACTTTACCCTTGTCGAAAATAAATTATGCATGAAAATTGCATAATTATAATATTAATGAAAACATCATGGGCTTGTATATTATGATATGTGTATGTGTATGTATATGTACCTGTTTGTACTACATTACCTCACGGATATCCACACGAGATGGAAAGAAGCACAAAAAGAGCTGTGTGTGCTCGAAACAAATATTTTTTAGTTAAACATGCATGCGTCTGTATAAGTATATCTATAATATATAAAAATATGGTAGCTTCATAGTGTGCTGTGTCACAAAGACATGGTGTAATATCATATATACAGATAACGTGTATATAAATGCGAAGAATGTTATCTTCTTTCGTTTGATACGGATTAACGTATGTGTAGACGTACATGTAAACAAGTGACTTTTGTTTTTTCACTATATAATGTTTCAATGCGACCATGGAGAGGTCTATATAGGTTCAAAGACCTCTTTTGTTTGTTTGAATTTCGTTATATACGCGTGCGCTCGCTTCTTGAATAAGGTTTTTCTTTAAACTTATACAAAAGCTGTTTGAGAGTAAGAGAGAGAGAGAGAGATAAACTTCAATGATACAACTGTATTAATGTTACGTCTATTGTGAGGTTCTGTATTTTCGCAGCTTCGTATATAACTTTAGAATATCATTAACATATTTTCAGAATGATTCTAATACGAATTAACTTCTAGGCGAGCGAATGCTTTCTTATTCAAAATTGCCAGTGAATATGAGCATAATGTATGGAATGTAAACAAATGAATATTAATAATAGACAACCACGTTGTTATATTATATTTTTCCAGGATATCATAATTCCTAGAAATAATTTTATAATCGTACGTAATATAAGCAAATGACTATTTCTTTAAATAAAGTGAGTTTCTTTGATTTTTTCCTTTTACTTGATTATTAACTCTTGTTGTACTTATTAGTTCTATTTATCAGAACACAAATAAAATTAGTCTTCGCACAACGAAGCTATACACGCAATCTTCTAAAAATAATATAGAAAACCGCACCGACATAAATAAAAGAGCGAAACTCTAAGCGCCCATGCTCGTCTTTTTCAAACGAAATCGTTCTCCGTTTAGCTATTCAAATTTTACGGTAGCTTTGTAACCGCCAACGCAGGCGAATACGGAAATTTGTCTTTCTTACAGAGCAGCAACGGCATCGTCTTCGAACTCTACTATATACCACCGACGCCACTGCCGCCGCCGACGACGACGACAACGAATTCCGTGGTGGCAACGGCTGCGCTCGCACGCTTCGTTTCGCGTGTATAATTGGCGTAAAGCATGCGAGCGTCCCATTAACTGCGCGAAGAAGCTCGGAACGGAAAAAGACGCTCGAGACAGTAAGAGAGAGAGAGAGAAGACGCGAATTCCGATGTCATAAGAACAGAGTCGTAATGCAGCAGCAGCAGCGCGACGACGACGACGACGGCAGCAGCAGCCTGGCGTTACGCGCGCGGGTGTCTTTTTTAAGAGCTGAGAAATAGAAGATTGTATCGGCGGACACGTCACTCTGACTCACGTCTGTTAACGAGAGTGAAGCAGTGGAGGGAGGGTGTATGTATATAGTTGTAAGAAAGAGACAGAGAGAGAGAGAATGTGTGAGTACGAGGGAAGTAGAGAGAGACATGGCTCTGATTGGCGTTGTTGCCGTCGCGCGCGAGTGCGTCGAGAAGGAGAAGAAGAAGAAGAAGAAGAGTCGAGACGCGACACGCGCCGGTCTATCTCTTACTCGCTCGCACTCTCACCAATAATACACCACCCAATAATACATTGCCCTCGGCTAAATCGGTGCCACCTGGCCTGAATAATGTCGCTAAAAATACGCGCACGCAGTCTTTCTCTCTCTCTCTCTCTCTCTCTCTCTCTCTCTCTTCTGCACTTTGCTGAATAAAAGAGAGCAGAGAGTAGGAAATTAGGCGCAGACGTAGACGTCAGGAGGCTAGAGGAAAGTGGGGAGAAGAGAGTCAGAAGGGACGCCAGAGAAGTGCACAGTGTGCCAGCGATTATAGGGAAAACGTATACTACACACACACACACACATGCTGTATTAGTAATAAGCGAATTGAGAAAAACGTCAATCAATCTGTTTGGAATACTCTCTTGTGGAGATTGATGAATAATTCTTTGATGATCAATCGCCCCTGCAATGAAAGGACGATTCTTATATACCCCCGCACGATATATTCTTTGTTTTCTGCGGTTTTAATTGTACGAAGCGAATTTGATTAAAAAAAATCTTACGCATGGTATATACAAACGAACGAGAGCTGATAAGAGGCACTTCGACGGCACGCGGGTCCTTTATGAATGGGTTGCTTGTGTGTGGAAAGTGACTGCAGGAAGTACATAAGCGTTGACTCTGAAAGATTTAATTGGTTCAGTCTTTTGATGTACTATGCGCGTTTATATATATACTTATACCTTTGCCAAGCACTTCCTTTATGTTACTCACGTATCGTTACTCCGTTTTCAAGATTATTTTGTTGGTAATAAAAAAGGGCATGTATATAAGTAACACCGTGTGAGAGAATTAATTGAAACGAGAAATAAATAACATAAGTATGTATATGCACTTTTTTGCGGAAGAGAAGAAATTGCAAAAAATATTTACGTTCGTGGTCGTTGTACTACTTAACTTGAGTCCGTGAAAATTGAGGATTCAGCGTCATCGTGTAACCCCTTCTGCGTGCCACATGTATTGCGGTTATGTATTTTAGTGGTATATTGACGTCATCGAAGCACAGTTACTTGTTGCCGACGTAGATATGAAGTTTAAATGCAGAAGATGACACCGGAATCAAGTCCAATTGGGTCGCTCACCGTATAGCTGAAATATCGTGGTTTCGATAATAACAATTGAAGTCTTATATGTTATACGACCAATATGATTCTAAATTTTTATAATAAATATTTCTATATTTCAGTAATTATTGTGCTACATTAATTGTTATAACGTTTATTTGCATAGTAGTTTAATTTGAATTTTCATTTTATTATTACAAAATAAACATATACATGTATTACAGTAGTTTACGAAGTAAATTTTCTCATTTGCGAATCTACAATTAAGATTATATCCAGTACATTTTGCAATGAGCATGTGATGCAAACTACATCAACTTCATTCGCGTCGTATACTTAACTTCTTCGCAATCCTTAGCTACGATTCTCGCGCTGAAGCGCAATAACCTTAATTATTAAATAAGCTACAACAAAGTGTCGATTGCAAAAACACTTGCAATGCGCGCAAACGATACCAATGACTCAGCAAAGATGCAGCGCTTTTCCACACATACATACACACTCACACACACACACACACATTAAGACGCTTGTCTAAAAGATCTTCTCTCCCTCCTTTCATCTCCTCTCCCTCTCGTGCTTCGCCGGCTGAACTACTTTTCACTTCAAACGGCGCAAGGATACGACACACATTCCCGCCATGACTCGAGCGGCGCATTACGGCGTAAACAACTTCGCGAGAAAATAAACAGGCATGTATATATATATAAGCTCCTCGCGATGATATATTATATAGCTTTTTCTCCGCCATCCGTGCCATTTATATATACGTATATACACATGAACTGCCAGGGCACTCGTTATGACGAATTGCGAAAACAATCGTGTTAATGAGAGCCCATCGCATTTTCAGCGAGTCAACAGGCCGGCCCGCGATGACACCAGGCTAAATCTGCGCACGCTATGGATGTGCCTTGTGGAAGGATTATTATGACTGGCGTGCGACGTTTTGCTAGCCTAGTTTGCTCGCTCGACTGCGTGTATGTATATGCGAACAAAGCAATTTTTTATCGCTGAACGTAGACGCCACCGAGAGAGGGAGAGAGAGAGAGATAAATAAGAACGAGCGGATTGAGCTGTGCGGCTGATTTAACGGAAGAATTTGTTTCGCCGAGTGTTATAAATGAGTTGTGAAACGATGGTTTAAGTGTATCAACGATATAATTTGTCTCGAGTGTATTATATAGTATATGTGTGTACATAAGACGAGGGAGAGTAAGAGGAAAACAAAGTTTTCTTTGATTATAACACGACAGACGCGAAACCCAAAATTTACAAGGCTTGCTCTCGCGTATATATGCATATATAATTAATGCTCGAGGCTCTAATTTTCGAAAAAGATAAATGGGAAACATGTTTTTCCTTCTCTATGGTATACCGTGCGCTGCGCAAGTGTCGAGAGTTATGCATAGAAAGTGCATCCTTCGATCACCGGGTATATATATATATATACGCAAACATCGTTAACTTTCACGTGTGTGCACCGCGCCGCAGCACTCTAAACACGCGCTCGTGTTCGGTTCAGCGATTTTCGCGGGCATAAATCAATGGTCGTAATTTTAATTTGTTTAACGGCCGTGCAAGGCCGTCGCGTTACGCGATGAGGAACTATCGGGAACAACCATCAGACGGCGCCGGGGCAATAATCTTGATTTCTCCTTACGATAAGAGCAGATTACGCAAGATATATCTAATATTGTATATTATACGTACGAGGTCTAATCCGCAATTTATAAAAGATTCTCGTGTCAGTGTATCTCTCAATAATCGTGGTTATAATAAATCAATGATCGTTAAGAAAAACCTCATCGTTGTCGGTCGACAGCCTCGTAAATTCAAACCGAAACGCGCGTGATTTCTATTGTCCGCGGGCTTAATTTTCACCTTCGAATGGTAGCTTTTCTCACTCGTATACAATGCGTAACGACGACATTTCCTTCGAATATAACCCAAGAGCCTCTTATTCCCCCCTGTTCCCGTGCACATACTCGTCGCGCGTATATGTTCCGTACGCGTGACTCTGCGCTTTTCTCTCTTCCGCACGAGCGAATACGCACGCGTGTGTCTATATGTACTATCTCGCACACCCCCCGTGAAAAATCGGCAGCCCCGCGGGCGGCCCAGAAAAGTCTCTATATTCTCTCTCGTTCTCGGAATATATATGTATATATACGCACAATGCGATTCTGCTCGGTATAGTGCAGGGTATAGTATACGCGGGGCCATTCAAGGAGGCGCTTTTTGCAGGGCCCCCGGGGTACATAACTCACGAAAAACAGAGGGAGCGAGAAAAACGCCAGTGGTGTATAAGGGGCGCAAAAGTGGCTTCGAGAGTTGAAGAGATGTTTGATTGAATATTGCTGTAAGTTTCGTATGTACACGTGGTTTGAAAAGTTGAAGTAAAAAGTTTTGTTATGTTGTTGAACTCATGCAAAATTCTCAGATAAGGAGTAATGTTTTTATATATAAATGTTGATGAAAATACCTTCATTTAGTATTATAAGAAGATTTTGTTTGATTTAAAAAAAAATCATAAATATTCAAATATTTTTTATATTATACTAATAAATCAACATGAGTTCGTAAATTATTTAATTATATTTTTTTTTATTCATGTATATCAACAAGAAAAAATGCTAATTTAGGAGAGCATTTATTCTAATCATATTGATAAAATATTAATTGGATTTTAATGTATATTTAAATTTAAAATTTATATTAGATTTAAAAATAATGAAGGTATACCAAGATCTATTAAAATCTACATTCCTTTCAATAAAAAAAAACTTTATAAAATTTTAAATTTAACGTTTCAGAATTCGATTCAGACAAATCAATAATTTCTTATACAATTTCCAAATTATACAATTAAATATTAACGCTATATTCGCGCATCTCTCGCCCATTTCAACATCATAGCCGGCACAGACCACGCGTGATTCGCCAACCCAAGGGTCCTTCTATCCGACCTCTTATACATGCGCTTTCCTCTTTCGCGTACGCTTCTACACACTCTCTACTCTCGCTCCCTCCCTATATAAACCTGTATACACCTCTATACATATATATACGTGTGCGATATACATACACGGGACTTTCGGGGTCCGTGCGGCGGCCGTGTCTCCGCGTGTATATAGTGCGCGCCGGCGCACGCGACTACCAGACGGCAGGTGTTCGGGATTGTTGCACCCGGCAGATGTTGCGCCGCCGCTCCTAACCTTCTTCTTCGTCTTCTTCTTCTCCTCCTGCCTCTTCCCCTCTCTTTACTCTCGCACTCGCTCTATCCGGCATCCCTCCTAGTTTTCTTTCTTTCTCTCTCTCTCTCTCCCTTGCTTTTTTTTCGCTCGGTTCGGGGGCCCTTTGTACACAACAACCCAGCGAGTTGCAGCCGTGCTATATAGCTCGCGTCGCGCGCGTGTGCATGGCTCGCGCGTCGTTGGCCCCGCGCCGCGACAGCAGAAGAAGCACATTAAAATATGTGGACGCGAAAGAGAGAGAGAGAGAGAGAGAGAGAGAGAGAGAGAGCGTCGTTCGTTGGTAACTCGAGATGCGAATGCAGTCGCGGCGGAGAATGTTGTCGCTCTCTTCCCTCCATGCGCGCTTGCACGTTTAGTATAATTATCTTTCTTTAATGCTTCCGATATATTTTTGGCCGAGGTTCGTGAATAAATAGTATGTAAGTATAGTGAAAGCATAGAGGAATTTCACTTTGCTTGTCTAACATTCACGTTAATTGTGGAGCTTTCTGTTAGCACAGATCTTTTACAAAATTAATTATAAGCAGTAATTGTAGGTTGTTATGTACCTTGGTAGAAAATAAACTAGCTACGTTGATTAGCATGTAAATAAAGTTGGAGCATTTCTTATTGAGATTAATGTTGAAATTTGGTTAAAAATGTTTAAAACTATCATTATATTTTAAAGCATATACAATATGATTATTCTTTATCGACAACAACAACATAATTATGATGTAACGCTTTTTTTCATTTAAAAATTTGTAAATAATCCGCCAACCATACGTTAACATTACTACTTATATATAAGATAATTCACAAATTATTTACAACGTGAATCTACCAAAAAAATCTTTATTATGTGAGATTAAACCATAAAAATATTAAAAGTTGTATATGGTCTGCATTCTTATTCAAATTAAGATTTTATTACACTCATGACAACTGTAACGCGCGCTAATATGATGCCCATTAAAAAGCACATGTCATTCAATCGACGCATCACCTTTTCTTCAAATGCTAATGCACGCGCGATTATTGTCCTTCCCCTTTTTATTACCACACACCACCTCAACGACACTTATTATCTAGTTTCGTAAATCATCTTGGAATTGAAGCGAAAAAGAAACGAGACACTTAAATTCCGGGGACAGTAAGGTAATAAAATTCATAAGCGCGGCAAAAAGGGAGCGTGTCTTTATATATAAACGAAAGCTTTACGAGGACTACTGCGCGACGTACTGTATATATATATATATATACACACACATCTATGTACACCCGTTGATTTTTCAAAGGACACGAGTCCTTCATGTCATATACAAGACCCGTCAAACATTTTCCTCCTGACTTTCCGTCTCTCTCGTCGGTGTGCGCGCGTCTTCCCTTTTTTTTTCATTTCGACCGTGTGTTGCGGCGCATAAAGGACGCGCTTAGGGCTTTGAGATGAAGAGACGCAGGCTCAAGCGCATATATAGACGTGTACGTGTGTAACGCACAAAAAATTTACGAGGTCGAAGTCTATAGATATATGTGTGTTCCTCGGTGATTGCGCTATATAGACGGTGAGACGATGCTATACCGGTGAGAGGATGGCACTTGATTCTATTGTGAGCCAAGTTTCGAGGACTCGTTGGTCGAGTGGTTTGTAATGCGAAAAGAATTAGCGTGGATCGCGTTACGTGGCACATTTATATATATACACACACGTTGAAAACTATATATCGGATATACGTTATAGATAAAAATCTGAGTCTTTGTGAAAGAACTTTTCTACACCGACTCTATATACTCGAGTCTTTTTTTCTCGTTACTTTCAGTTGATACGTTAACTCGGCAACTGTCTTATATTGATTTGCATAATTAAACCATTCGTCAATGTTTCGCTCTGAAATTTAAATGCTCGGATAAGATATTGAAATAAAATGCTAAGGCGTGTTTCCAAAGTTCGAAAAAGAGCATGAAACCGTAAATTTTTAAAATATCTCAAATATTTTTATTTAATTCGTATGTATTAAGGTGCAGACAGAACTATAATGAGACGTTTTTCTTGAATTCACACGATTCTTTTCTCAAGGTTATGAATAATACAGCAACTATAACAACTTTTATACTAATTAGTACAAAAAAGATCAGATAAAGTAATTTGGATCGAATATTTTTCAGTTAAAAATTTTTAATTAGGTGAATGTATTTTCATAAGTAGGCACATGTGCTCTCCTCGTTAATTATAACTTAAATATAATGATACAAGAATCTACTACTAAAAAATGATGCATTATGGTAAAATCACTTTGGAAACTCAAAAACGTAATTATCATTATTTTAAACGTTACATCATTAATTATGACAAAAAGTCTGTACATTTAGCAGTATAATTAATGTAATTTTTGATTCATCAACGGTTTATGTTAATCGCCATACTTATCATTTCACTTCAATTATATACATCAAATTTTTGCTTAAAAAACATTCGTCGAGATAAAATACATTAACTTACAATATGCACGGTTAGCTATAGTATACAACGATATTAAAATATCCCAGACTTTCTTGAATCATGAAAATTTATAAACAATTGATTTAAACTCCGCTCCATCGTGAATAAATTCGCGAACCTTTTTAGCAAACGAAATGGAGCAATAAAACCCCTTTAAAAATTCCTAAAAAAAGGAAAAAATTCCACCTCCTTATACCATACCCCCGCGAGATAGACCGTAAAATTTCCAAAACAGAGCAATAAATAACCATTATATACACGTAAGATATTCTACTCTCAATAGCTGCTCTATAGATATACATACGGCGACGGGCAACAATGTGTCCTGCGCAGCTCACCTAGAAAGGAGCGCTTTCGTTTTCCCGCCATCACCTCGGCAGCGAGCTGCGCAATTCCCTCTCCTATATAGCGAAGGAGATCCTCGAGTTCTCTCCACCACCGCCGCCTACCTCTCTCTCTCTCTCTCCTGTATATATACCTGTATACACAAGTGAAAGAGAGAGAGAGAGAGGAAAGAACGACGCAGTCTCAGCGACGTCTAGCCGTTGCTAGCGAGCTATATACCTCGCCGGCGGCGGCGGCGGCGGTACCGGCCCACGCGCTTTATACTTACTTATACCAACGCGCTGATTCGCAGCCAGCCGACTTTCACCGACCGGAAGTCTCCGGCCCGGCGCTGTCTGCGTGCGAGAGCTGGATGTATATGTATATGTATATATACATATAGACGTGCGCTCTCCATTCTTTCAAAACTTTTTAATTCGATTGGGCTCCCACTGCGAGCGTCACGCTGTGAGAGAAAGAGACTAGACGGATAATAATTTCTCTCTTTCTCTCTGTGCGCGACTTACGGCTGCAGAATTTGCGTATGTATATATCACGCACGTTGTGGTAACAACTTAAACTAACACAACTATTTATTTTTAAAGAGTGTAGAGAGAAATCAAATATAAAATACAAAAGTTAGATTCGGAAAATATTAAATGAAAATCGATTTTAACAAAACATATTGCGACGCAACAGCGTCGTAGTTATATGTCTTTATCGCGGGTGTAATCGCGTTCGTTGCGTGGTCGAGCGATAAAACGAAAATGAAAATTGAATTATTATAGAAAGCGAGGCGGCCGGCGTGTGTGCCCCTGAGGGGGCGTATATATACGCGTGCGCCGCTTGGAATTTGTCGAGGGGAAATTTGTTCGATAAATCGTTGCGTGGGAATATTGTACGCGCACGCTAGAGAGAGAGAGAGAGAAAGAGCGTAATGTTATGTGCATTCCAAATTGCTCTTAGATATAGAATGTCCTGGAAGAATCGTCGAATGAGATTATTTTTTTGTCGCTCATAGCAGATGGTTTACGTACTTTCAAACGCTCTTTAATACTTTTCCTAGATGATATATAGTTCAAAGTGTTTTTTTAGTTTATGTTTACTATTATTAAGTATGTATGATTGAAAAAAATGAATAATCTTAGAAACATTAATTTTTAATATATTGGAATTTTTTGTAGGATTTAACAAGGTGGAAGAATCTTAAACATGCTGAGAATACATAAAAAAATAATGTTTAATTTTTCACATTCTGCTTTTCAATTGCTTGCTTTTTAAACTATCCCAAATTCCAATATATACCCATGTAAACACTAATTGCTTTAATAATATCAATTTAAAAATGCCGCCAAGAAATTAGTGCCTACTTAAGTTTTTTCTTGAGTACAAAATATTATAAAAATTTATGTTGTTTATGTAGCTGTTGTGCGAAATCATTTGCCGTTTAAAAGGACTCATGTTTTCACATAGCCTATTGTATATTGCAGTAAATTGGAGGTTGTATAATTCACATATGTAGTTAATTTTCATGAAATTACTTTAAATATTGTTATTAAAATTCATTTACGTGTAGAAAAATTCTGTACCGTATATCTGAAATAAACCATTAGCATAATAAATTGTTCACAATAGAAGTATATAACAACAGGATTATTAAATCTTCCATGCATTATTCATTTGCGGATGGATAAAGCGAAACAAAGCAGCGATATTTAGCTTTTTTTTTATTGAAAATTCTCAATCACAGGAGTTATAAACGTTTTCTCGGATAAAAGCCGCAATCGTTATTACAATTTTAAATGATAAACGTGATGCCTGTAATTATTTAACTGTAATTGCACACGTGCTGCACTTGCATATGCATATAAACTTACCACTATATACTCGTTCCGATTACCATCGTAAGAACGATTTTTATCCAGATACATCAAGTAAGATAATGGAACATGCACGTCCTTCACTTGCTACAACGTATATATATATGCTATACACGAGCAAAGAGCTTCAACGACAATCAGTCATTACGCGTGGAATACAGTAGCAGTTCGTCACATCCTTCACTTTTTCGCACGTTTAAGGAATATGCGTTTAATCAACTTTAAACTACTTGTACTGTTAACATTAGAATTGCTAATTTCTCATGACGCCCGTAATTAAATAATTGTCGTATGTGAGGATGGTGAAACGCACGCCAATCAGAGAGGATTAAGTACTTATGCGCGCTTTTACGGCTATAAATTACACATTTAACATACATATATGTGAATTCACTAACGTCGCTGCCGCCTTCTCATCTCGGTTTTCGCATTAAATGCTTAACTGTATTAAAATAATTTTAATAAGCTAGAAAATACAAACTCATGGAAATCCTGTCTACATCATGCGTAGAAAAAATAGAATTTCATAAAAAGAAGTTTCATTGCAATTTTATTTTGTTAATACATTTAATTATCAGAGCTACTATACGTTTAATTGCAGCTAACATGTAGTACAGCTTACCTTATAAATTTTCAACATATTAAAATATAATGTCAAAAACATTATAATGAACTAAATTCACCATCGCTATACGAAACTACATAGTCATAAAAACGTCTAACGAACTTTTTGAATAAAACTGATTATTTAAGCCACATTAACGCTTCCTTACGAGGCCGATTATAAGTCTTGAAATAGCACAATATTTATGCTAATCATTTTTAACCTGCAAACTCGAACAGGTGTGAGTGCGGCCAATTTGGCTAAAGTTTTGCATACTTCCGGAGAGCTGCGCGGTCATTAATAACTATATATACACCGCAGCTCGCGCTCCTCGTGACCGACTTTCAACCCTCTTTTGCAGCTCACCCGTAAACGAGTTAAACCGCAGGTCTGGAATCTTATCTCGATTGATCTAAAATCATTTTCAGGGAGAGAATCGTTGTATGTGTACATTGTACAGGATAGTCAAATTAATTTGAAATTTACATTTTGAGCGCGCGCACAAGGCGATATACACAAGAAGGTATCATAGTATTATTATTATACCCTTATCAATGATTTATTGAATCATAAATTGTTACGATATCTCGGTAAACACTATAAATGCGCGTAATATTAATATCATCAAACATGAATCAACGGATTCGCCGCGAAAACGAACTTGTTTAACAAGCAACCGTTTAGTTTTCTAAGAACGCAATAACTGGTTCGTTAAAAAAGTTTCACCTTTGTTTTTCCAAACGAAATTATACAACGACCCGCTCTAATCATCCTCCGTAGACACCTTTTCAGTAATCCGCTTACATTTCTCCTCCCAGCAACCTCTAATACTATACATTTTCCTCGCAATTGCGTAGCTCCACCTTAACTTAAAAAAATTACTCTCAAAACCTCTATATATATATAAGTGTCGAACTTGCCCTCAAGTCCAGGCCATTAACCCTCCAAACCTTCTCGTTCTCCTCTTCTCTCCTCTCGCTTCCCATTGTCATCGTGCACCTTGGCACTCCTATATATATATACATAATATACCGATCGCAATCCAACCCCGGCCCTCTCTAAGCATCAGCAACAGCCTGCGGCGGCAGCAGCAACATTACGCGTGCTTACGGGATGGGTGGAGAGAGGAAGAGACGGGTCATGTGGATTGCGTGCAATGTGTTCTCTCTCTCTCACTCTCTGCGCGCGCCCGGTGGAGCGCATAAAGCGCTGGGTCGATGCGCCCGGGCACAAAGACCCCTTAAAAAGCGCGCGCGCACAGGCAATAGCCGCGCGTATATACACACAAGCGAGACGAGACGAAACGACGACGAAGCTGAGGTATAAGGCAATGTGCGCACCTGCCGGACAGATGTTGCTCGCGCGCGCGCACGACTATAGCGGCCGCCGCCGCCACGCTGCTGCAGCCTCTTGCACAGCCGAATATCACTCGCGCGAATACGTGTGTATATATACATAGGGTAGCACCGAAGTATCCTGCGGCTGTTGTTCTTTGCGATCGGTAAAGACGAAGAAGCGGAGGTGGATGCAAGGGGGAGAGGTGGGCTGTGAGGTCGTTGTCGGCCCGTACACTACAATCAAGTACAAAAGTTTGGCACTGTTTAGGAAATTAGCGTGTATCGTATTTTATTTGATATTTTATTTAAAAAATTTCAGGTTTTCCTTCAAAAGAATTTTAAGTATGTTATATTTTTTGTATGATTAAACGATCTTAAAGCTTTCAACCATGAGGGGCTATATTTTAACTTACAGATTATCTTACGATTATTTTAACGACGAGCAGCGATTTTAAACGCTCCTGGTAATAAAAACATCGTATCAGTGTGCACCGCTAAACGCAGGTGCAGCCCATACGCGAACCTTAAAACTTCAAAATATCCGAGACTAAAATCTTATCTCTTGAACCGATCGGTTATACCTACTGAAGATGTCGTCGCACGCCCGCGCGTTCCTTGTCACTGATATTTTCATCATCACGTTTTTCAAAATTCAAAAAGCCTCCGATTTTCACGCTACGACGATGTACAATACGCTTGCTCCATATATATAAATACACCAGGCCAGTCCACCTCCGTCCTCCTCCGGCTTCCCCTTAACACCTGCTCGATTCCGCCCGGCAGACCGGAGATTACGATTTCTTTTACCTCTCTGCCTCTCTCAATCCTCCTTTCTCTCTCTCTCTCTCTCTCTCTCTCTTTCTTTATGTATCCCCCGTGTTAATCTCTCTTATTTACTCTCTCTCTCTCTCTCTCCTCTTGGCCGGGTGCACGGCGCGCGCCACAGCCGCTTTTTTCGAAGGACCCTGCAGCCGCAGCAAAGACGATGGAGAAGAAAAAGAGAGAGAGAGAGAGAGAAGATTCATCGCCACCTGGAGCGCGTGCCAGCGAGACACGGCGCGCGCCTGGCACACGCGCCTGCCCCCCACACCATCGTATACTTACACACCGGCTGCGTTGCTGCTGCTGCTGCTGCTGCACTCCTTCGTCATCGTCATCGTTGTATAGTTAAGCTGCGGGCCCGTTGCTGCAGCAGCATCATTTCAGACTGCGCACGTGCCTCTTTAGTGTATATGTATAGATATATACGTATATATGTAGAGGGAGGTGGTGAGGATGAAAAAAAAAATAAGGAGGACCGGGATTCAACGGCTCTGGCTATTATATACATGTATATATACACAAGCGCGGCTTGGTTTCGCGTGTGCCTCGCGCGCATCTTCGGGGAAGAGGTCTTTTTTTTCCTTCGCCTTATTTTTCCCTCTGTTATTTTCGTCAGGTGTGTGTTGTTGTTGTTGTGGTGCTGCTGCTAGTATATATAGCACGAATAATAAACGAGTGCAGGCTGCAGCCGCTGCTGGACGCGTTAACTTTTTGCGCAGCCCTCGTAAGGTAGAATATAAGTGTTTCTCCCTATATATATATAAAACGTGCACGTGCACGCCTGTCGTATATATTTTCCGACTTATATACCTACTTTTCTGGAAAATGCGTGGCTAGCTATACGGCTTTGTTATACGCGCGCGTGCGTGGATTTTTATTCCTGCCACTATAATAATATATACTGAATGGAGAAACCACTCTATTGCAGCTTCGTGATCCCGGTCTATCATTCCGCGGGGATAGTTTACGGCCTGGCGCCACGAAATTTATTCGATTATAAGCGGTGTGTGTGTGTGTGTGTGTAGAGCGAGTGTAATTCCAACGCTGATGAGATCGTTCCGATGAAAGTTATAGGGGTACCGCTACGGAGGCCGAACTATAACACACTAATGTCCCGGGACTGCTGCCTCCGAATTATGACAAAACACGCGCGGTTGGTCTACTGTTGCTGCTTTATACGATGAGTGCCTCTTATACTTTATTCGATTCTGTGGCTTGTAAGGAGCGAGTGGTGAATACGCGTGTATTTTGGTAGATATAGAAGTGGCGGTGAGGGAATTTGCAGTTACTGTGGAATTTATGGGTGGAATGTGAGTGTATAGCGGTAAATTATTAATCATTGCAGTTGATCTGCGCTTACACTTTATCATGAGGATCATTTGTTGAAGATAGATTCTATAGTAATAATGAAAGTCAATTACCTCGAGTTAGTTTAGTTAGTGTTTGATCTAGATATATGAAGGATCCTTTTGAATATATTCATAAACAACTAGAAATATTTTTAAGTTTCAAAGTATATGTTCTAGAGTACAAAAATAACAATCTTGTAAATCTTTATTATATTATTTCGTTAATCAATCGTTTATCATGATTTTTGTGAAATTAAAAATTGTAATATCTCGACGAATACTAATTCTATTCCTAAAATATAATAAATTTTAATGACTAACTATTATAAATTCATTGGAACTATTAATTATTCAATTATGCGTACAAGTAGCGTAAAAAATTTCGTATAATAAAATTAAAAACTGAATCTTGGATTTGACGAACATCAGATATAAAAAGAAATTTTAATTTTCAAAAGACACCTGTTACTGTTGACCATGTGCTCGATTTTATCTGAAACTCCATCATTTTCGGAAATTCTATAGATATCGTTGTGAGCTTAGATACTATCTTAAGGAAATCCTCTTCAAATTCAACAGTTTGCATGCCGTCTGTAAAGGAATTAATGTTTTCGACACGTGCGCCAACCGTATTTTATAGCTTCAACGAGCACCGATCCTTAATATGTAAACTAAATTTACATTTTGAAAATTTAATTGCCATAGTAAATTATACCACTACCGTACACCTTTATTGCTCCAATTTCATACAGTTGTGTAGAAAACTTCAAGATGAGCCTATCTAGGTAAATTTCAAACTAACTTCTAATGAAAAGTAAATATGTGACGTGTATGAGGAAAGATGCTAGAAAAATTAAACAAACCAGCGTGTGACTACGTAATGGGTATAAGCAAGAAACGTAACGTAATTCTCGAAGCAGCGTACGCATCACTAATACTAAAAGCAACAAGACGTTCGAAGTATGACGTCCGATACTAAGAAACTTCTAACTCTCCATTCTAAATGTATATATGTATATGCTAAAAAAATAGAATAATTTTCTTTGAAACGTAATTTTACTCGTTGCTAGAAGAATGGTTAAATCGAAGAAACACTTTATCCTTTTAGTTCACGAGAAAAGGAGATAATCGTTACAAACGAATTTCTCTTTACGAAAAAATACGGAGTCATAGATTTACTCTGTAACTCCAAAAATATTTTAAAAAATGTAACTTATTTTTTGTATCACGAAAAACGTTTCTTCTCGTGAAATAACAACCTTGCAACTGCTTTTGATACCAAAATTTACACCTTCCTCGACACACCCTCACAGTCTATCTTACGCTTAAAATTGCTTTTTTACAGAAGCTGTCCCTTCTTCGCCAAAGCCCTTACGTAATCCCGAACATCTTTTCTCAGTGTGGCGAAAGCGCGCCAAGACTAACGGCTGTCCCCCGGGTGCTTTCTTCTTCCGCGGGCCGTCCCTGTTCATTCGAAAGCCCTTAAATTCATGATTTTGATTTTTTTTTAGGCAACATATATGCAGATATATATATATATATATGTAACCACGCGTAGGATGAAATAAAGTCTGCGTTACGGAAGTCTCTCTTGGGCTTTTCACATTTGATTGCGTATTTATAAGTGTCTCACCCTCGCGATGTGATATATACAATTTCGAGTGTGGTTTTCTATGCGTGTGTGTTTACGCGACCGTTGATAGCTAAGAAGAATTTCAGAGCGAATTGGCACTTTAGGTGATTTATCGCGTGCATTTGAGAACCTTTTCGTTGGTGTCTATAAAAAAGGTTACAAAGATGTTTATTTATAGCACTGAATAAATAACGAAACATGGTTTAAAACGAATTGAAATCAAGAAATTTATTACTTTATAAATATTGAAGGTGAAATATAACTATAACAAGGAGAGTATTTCAGATCCGGATCATAGATTTTTCTCAAACTTTGAGATATAATTTTAGATATCAAAATACTAAATACGAAATACGAAACTTTAAACTAACGTAACTTCAGAAGGAGTTGATATTTTTTAATTCTAAAAGAAGTATCGGAAAGCTTGCACTCTCTAGTTTTATTGTATTTTGTTATAATTCTATGTGAGACTTGTCTAGGCTAAATAGCTAGCACCATAAATTCGTTCTTTAATTATTTGTTTACCAAATAAATTCTTCTTACAATACTAGACCTCATATACAGTATACACCATACTAACAACTCAACGAATTCATTAAAAAAAAAAGCCACATATAGCTAACGATATTGGCATTTAATATCCCATAGCCGCGATTTAACGCTCCTCGCAAAAAGTCATAACAGCTCCCTTTCTATTGTTTTCATCGACGCATCCGGTATCTATACACACATCGTCGTCCATCCGCTCTCCTGTACACCACAAACGTATATATACATACATACATGTACGTATGCATCGACGCAACGTACAAAAAGCCTCGCAAAACCATAAACACGTCAACTTTCTCCCGCGGTGGTCCTCATCCTCTGTGGAATGTAAATAAACAATAACGAGAGCGTATATATATATATATGCGTATGTATATAGTTGCAATTCGAAGCGACGGTAGCATGAGCAGCAGCGGCGGCCGGGGTTTTCAAATGGGAACCAGGCCAAGAGCACGACACGGTCGGGCCCGTGACATCAATCTTTACTCTTGCGTACGTAAGTACCGACAAACGCTCGCTTGCGCGCATACAGCGCTGCTGTTGCTGCTGCTCTCTCAACGACGACGACGACGACGACGATGGCAGCGGCGCTGACGACGCGCCGTTAACTGCGCAGTTATTGCTCGCTCGCGTGCGCTGTACAACGCCGACAATGATGAAACCAATTTCTATCTCACTCACTCTTAGCTGTTGGATATCGTTTCTGTTTTTCTTTTTCTGATCGTTTAACGACAAGCGTTATACAGGCGCGAGTGATTTTTCACGCGGCTCTGGATATTGGCTAATATATACGTTTTGTAATGTCGTCGTTCTAACTCCGTCGTATAGTCGCGCAACAATGACATTTAACGAAAGCGATACTCAACTCATGCGCAGCGCGTTGTTACATCTCGCGCGCTCATTATTTTGTCTTTGATTCGTCTTTTTTTTTAACCTATAGACGGGTTACGGGGAGTTACATTACGTTTCGATTGCAAGAAACTTTTATTGCGCGCTTGCGAATAAGTAGTTGTATTATGAACATTTTTGCCTGTCATCGTGTTGTTAGTTATTACACTGGCGCCTTGAACTTGTTTTAATTGTCCTCGGAATTCTTGTGTTATACAACTTTGAATTAGTATGTGTAATAGTAGGGAAAAAATGTTAAACAGAAGTTCATTTTTTACGAAAAACTTATATATGTATAATATATTCATAATCATATTTCTTGTTTTTTATTTATGAAAATTGATTTTTTAATAATAGATAGAAGTTGTGTATCGATATATAATCTGATATATACTTTAGAAAATATGTAAATATTGCAGTGAAGTATGCGGTATATCGTTATGTGCAGTAGGATTTGGACTTCAAAAAAAATTTCAATACGACTTAAGATTCGTTATCTGTATCTTCAAATGCTGGTCATTACTAACGGATAAACTACACGTTCTCTTTAATTTAAGAATCTATTTACGGGCATTCGATCCAGATAAGAAGTCTACACAACTTCTTTAAAGTAACCTAAACAGGTTTCAACCTCTTTTCGGAATGCAAATCATTAAAAAAATATTGTTTTTCAGCCTTTCTAAAATATGCGCTTACATATATATACTTTCGAAGTTCATCCCCACCCGTTCACGTTACATCAATGAAGTTTTTGAACGTAAATCAAAAGTAAATAGTAAACCTTGCCTTGGTAAACGCTTTATAACATAGCTATGTAAATTATACGAATGTTTTTCACAACTGACATTTGATTGATACAAGTATTTATTAACATGGAATTTATGCTACTTATACGTATAGATTAGCATAATTTAATAATGTTGTTTGTATCTGTATATTATTTACAGTTACTTTACTTTTACATTTATAGTTTAGTGAAGAATTGGTGTCACAGTCTGTTAATTGAATAATATTTCGGCAAAAAAAGAATATAGGTTCCATCAAAAAGAAAATCATTTTCGAAAAACAGAAAATTAAACTTGAATTTTAAAAAAATATGTATTTTTAGTTATAAATTTAATTTTCTTTAACGCGGAAACTTTTTAGCAAAGTGATTACAAAATGTACAGGAAATAATGAAGAATTGAAAATGCTGCTTAAATTAGACATATTTTCTGGTGATAAATACAAAGTTGTACGTTAAGCATGATCAAACGAATATATATAAAATGATTTACCAACTTCCACGTAAGTATATTTACATCATGAACCTAAACATACAATTTCTAAAAATAATCTGCACACAGACATTACAGCCACCGACGAAAAAAAAAATAAAAAAAAAATATAAGTATACGCTTCCAAAAGCGACAAAAAGTTGTTTACCTGCATGCCAAAACTTTCTCAGCACTAGAAAGTCCAATAAAAAGCCTACAAAATCTATTATTCAATGTCTGCTCGCGTCGCGTTACAGCTGCAATTACGCGCGGAAACATATATATCTGCATCAACGACAAAGGCAAAATTTTACAAATACCGAAGTCGAAACCGAATCAGAATTACCAGCAGCAGCTCTTCACTCGCTGCCGACAAAAAGGACGCAGTAGGCAGTGTACTATATAATATCTACTCTCGCTTCTTTATACGTAATTGAACGGCATCGGTATATATATATATCTATACAGATTTCGACATCGTTCACTTCAGCGGTGAAATCAATGCAATGAAAGGCGCTCAGCGATCGCGCGGATGGAATGTATTCTACTTCGCGTCCTCGTCGTCGCCGCCGCGTAACTTCACGAAGTCAAAGTATATACATATACTTAGAAAGTCGCCCGACGCCCGCTCTATACTTATACTCGTGCTATGCTCCACGGAGAGGAGGTGAAAGAAAAGGAGCCTTGCACAGCTTGAAGTTGAAAGTCGGCTTCTCTCTCTCTATATATATATACAACCGATCTCCTCTAATATCTCGTCTAGACGAAACGTATGCACACGCGCCTGAGGTCTCAAAGATAAAGAGAGTCTGTGCTTATTCTCTCCCGCAAGATACAATATCTCTTTCAAGGCCAGACACGGTGTATATGCATGCATGCATGCATGGATATTATATGTGGAACGTGGTGCGCGTTCATCCGAAGCGAGCTACGTAGACGAAACTACTCAACTTCGTGCTATAGGGGAAAAATGATATCCGCGCCGATAAAATTCGTACATCGTGCGCTAAATGTTTGGCCTTGCAGTCTCTGAAGTGTGTGTGTGTGTATGTGTGCTTCCGTTTTTTTCTCTTTTCTGTTTCTTCTGAATTTCGTTACAACGCGCGCGTGTTGTGGGAAGAGAGCGACAAGCGAAAATCTTCTGTTTCACGCGCAGCCTCCGGTTGCGAGCGCGCGTCGGAGCTAGAGTTACCGTGTTACGCAACTTTTTGAAAGTTATTCTCGACTTTACTTAAATATTATTATATGTATCACGCGGTTACACGAGCTTTGGGCGGTTCATTCGTTCACACTTATTCTTTTCTTTTTTCTTTTAATTCGCTCGCGATGGTTTACGTAATGTTTTGGTAGTTTTTGTATAGTCTTTGATACTTTTTTTCTGGTATAAATAAATATCAGAACTGTAGTTAGGAAAATTCTCATGTGGTACTTGTAACAGAGACATGTAAGGTAACTGTAGCTATTTTAATTGACAGATTGCGCAGCTTATCAAACTTGATTTGAGAATGCTGCAGAACATGTATTACTCCGTGTTTTCTTTTTTGGCCATTCACATTTTTTTTATATATCAACTTCCGCTATGTCTCGACTAATTTATGTAATAATTTTTCATGCTACTTGTAATAAGTTTATGTGATTATGAATACACATTACAGTTTCTATTTAACCTATTACGAATTGTTTATGTGCTACATTACATTTGTTACTTTATTTATTGTCATATATTAATATAGCATGTACTCCCAAATGATTCTTACAGCTGTAATACAGTCATTATTATATATAATATTTTAATGGACCTGTAAAAATAAAACAAAAATGATTCAAGTGGATCAATTTCTTGCTTTCAAAAACATTTGAGCGCTGCGAAATGCTATCCGCATATTATATCTTTTACGTAACAATGCAACAAAACGAGTGCTCGCAAAAATTCCGTCGGTATATAAAATCAAGTGCGATCGAAACTTAAAAAGAAAAACGAACAATCAAGAGGCGTTGCGCAATATAGGATGGCGCACCACAGATTACGTTACTATACTAATCAGCTTATATAAAAAAATTAACGTATACAAGTTTATCGCTGACAGCTCGTCACTCGACAGCGCCGTTGATCCTTATAATTACTATACTATATCCACGCGATTATCCCCATACTTGTCTTACACATATGCGCATCACAATCGGTCGCAAAAAAATGACACGCATGACATTTTTTTTATCCAATTCACGACTTTTCTAATCGCCAAGAAGCAGCAGCAACGTCAGCATCATATATATATATATATATATGTATATAGGAAAAGTCGCGCGAAAAAGCAACGACAGTTGCGTAACGGCAGCGACGGCGCGAGGCGCAGCGGGCGAAACAATTATTATTGCGAAATAATAAGACGGCTTGGCAGGCGGCCAATTACGAGGCGCCAGTCAGTGCAATTACCCGACGGCTCGTTTTTTCTCTCTCCCTCTCTCTCTCTCTCTCTCCTTCGCGCGGCGTCCTTTTTTTCCTCAGAGGCTACCACCACCACCACCGTCGTCGCCGCGCAAAACAGCGACCGCTATATATGCATAATAAAGCACAAGCGGGCGGACTCGCACGCTGTCCGAATCGGCGGCGCGCGTTTCCGAATTCCGTGCGACACGGTGTTTTCGCGAAAGTTTGCGGGACTCTCGTATATGTATGTGGCTTTTTTTCGGGGCCCGTACGCGCACGCCACCCGCCTTATATATACTCCCACCGATACATGCTTTTTTTGCGGGCGGGCGCGCGCGCGTGCGCTTGTCGTCGTCGTTAAAGAGTTAGCTCACGTTGAATTTAAAGTGATTTTTATGGCCGCCATGCAGTTTATACCCGCGTACGCTTCCGGCCTCCGAATTGGAGTTTTATTTTAATTTCGTCGACCCGCGTTGTATGTTACTTTTTTCTGTACGTACGTATACGTACGTATATGTATATACACGCGAAGTAGTAGTATGTATATACTTATATACCCACGTGCGCGTATGCGAGTACACCGATGACAATGAATAACGCGCTCGCTGACGTCCTCGGAATTGCGGCTTTATTGTAATTTCCCGGTACCCGGAGTTCTGTTTCTCTTTGCAAATTGAGCGCTTCTTTCCCGTGTAAAGCGATAATAAACATTCGTAATTGCAGTGTAATGGAGAACGTTAAATGCGTCGTAATATATATATGCGACTGTTGTGTGTCGTGCGACGAGCTTTTGTTGTATATTGTCTGATGCGCGCGGTAATTCGAGTTAAAAATCAGATTCGTTTGAAACGTATAATATAAGAGCGTCTTGTAAGAATCGCGTACACTTATGATAATTGGTATTAAATCTTACTGGAAACCGTTCAAAAAAATTTTAATTATATACGTTAGTTGTGTTGTACGTTTCTTTTTTACTGTGTATATATGAACAATTAAATGATGAATTTTAAATTTCTTGAGAACAGCAAAACGTAAACAACGTTGCAATAAACATGTCAACAAGCTTGTATAAACGCATATAATTGATGCGAACTTTCATCTGATTAGAACAGTTTCACACCTACTCAACGCGCCGGTTCACACAATCTTGTCCTGTTTGTTAATTAAGCGTTACATAAATCAACGAAACTATAACGAGAGCTCAAAAGAATTTATTTGTAATAAATAACGCCATTTAAGGCTGAACAATAAGGTACCTGAGAAAGAAATGCACTAAAAGCCGAGAAAAAGTGCATTTCCAACAACAATTATTCTATCCCTCTGCGGCATAAATTCTAAGGTGAAAGTCAAGAGCTATTTATACGCCGATCGAGTTTACGTAACAAAAGAAATCAGGCGCCACGGCGACTCGGTCTCTGACATTGTAAACAAATACCCGCATCTGTAGACAACACAACATTGGATGGTATAAATCATCCTCGAAGTTTTTTTCTTTTTTTTTTACAACATCGAAGCGGGCGTTAAAACACCTTACAACCTGTAGGCTCCATCCAAAAAAAAATAGGAAAAAAAAATACAAAAGGAAGGCCACAATAGGGCGGGAAATCGAAGCGAGGGAGTAGGAAAACCGTCTTGAGAGTGACCACTTGGCGGCTGCGTCGAGTTTTATTGCCCCTCTTACGCAGCTATATATATATATATACTGTGCTGGCGCCGCGCACTAGGGGCAATAATGAATTCCTCAGAGCGTTTCACACCTCATTATGGTAATCGAGCGCGAAGGAAAACTCTCTCTCTCTCTCCCCCCTCCTTATTCTCACACTCCCACAACAACAGCATCAACAGCAGCAGCCTTTTCAAAAACTACTCCTTTCTCACTTCTCAACACCGCAATAAAAAAAAAAGGGAACCTTGTAAAGTAATTATGGACCATTGACACCACGCGTCTCCGTATATCTGTATACTATATAATGCTCGTTTTGGAAGAAGCGTCTTCCTAAAGGATATATAATAAGTACGATGTGGGCGAAAGGAAGCCGAAAGGGATAAGAAAAAAAGAGAACGATGAAAGAGAGAGGAAGATACGAAAAAAATTCGTAGAACGCATTTAGACGCGCCGACGTGGGGTTCACGGAAAAGGGCGCCTGCCTCTGCATCAGGACACATTGTATATACCGTGCCACAGCCCACGCATCGTCGGTCTTCGTGGAAGGAGGATGAACGGGATGAATAAGAGGCGATATATATGTATATGAGCCTGCAGTCTGTGTGTGAGTTTTTTTCTCCTCCTTTGCCTTTCCTTTTCGCCGCATCATGGGGAATTGCATGTAGGCGCGGTGCTACGACGTTGGTATTATAACACTTTCTCACGTGCGTCGAGTTTGTGTGTGGGTGTGCACTTTGAGGGTTTACGCCGTGAATGGTATACGTAGCAAAACAATTGGTGGTTATAGGGTAGCATAGTGGTTATATTTGGGACGACGAATAAGCAAGGGTGATGACCGAGGAAAGGTTGTTGTGACCATGATAGATTGTATATAGAAATGTTTTTATAAATGTTGTATAGTCAAGGCCAATGTAAGAAATGATAAAAGAAACCGAATAAGATGCGAGAAACAAAGAAATTCTCAATTCCTGTGAGAAAGCACATTCTTGGAATATTCATATTCTACGAAAATTTGCTGAAAACAAAATTGCAAAAACAACGAGAACCGCGATATTTCCTACCCAGCACTATGTATGTATATCTTCACTCGTCGTACATCATATTCCACCAGCAATTTGCAATATAAACACACACAAGATACTTGTCAGATACATCTTTCTTCTTTTTTTTTTGCCGCACAAATATCGAATAACCTCGGCCTGGTGTAAGCCGCAGTATCAAGGACATGATAAATAGCAAGGGTTGACGTTATAGTCGCGCGTCCGAGACCCCGAGATAGAACCTCGCACTATGCAGCCGTGCACACAATAAAACTCTCACTCTCTTACTCTCCCGCAACAAGGCCTGAAAATAAAAGTGATTCATAAGCGCAACATCAACAAATTCCTCTAGTCCCGCGCGCGCGCTCCAAAACACATCGACCGCGCTCGACCTATAGCTGCTGTTGCTGCTGCTCTGCTGCGGCGGCAACCGCCTTGGCCTCTCCTCGAGGTCCACTCTCTCGCCGCATACCTACACACACATATATATACATTCTCGCCTTTATTAGCGCTACGAGCTGCCAGAGAGTAGCGCGACGGCGACGGCCAAGGCGAAATACTGCGAAATGCGCGGCTCGCCCGAAATCGGAGAGCCTTCGAGGGAGAGAAAGAGAGAGAGTGAGAGGGAGTCGTATATACAGTCAAAAGCGCCGCGCTCCGATTATGAGTACCGTATATGTGTGTGTGTGAGTGTGTGTAGTATACGAGCAGGTAGTCGCGTTGCAAATTTGAGAACGAGGGACTGGATATATACGTACTCATTCACAAGCAACGGACAGACGGACCCCCATGAGTCTCTAGCTATATAAGCATTCCTGGGTTCCTCGGGTGGCGACGGCGGCGGCAACTGGACCACACCGTAAGCGCGAAGGGAGCACACACCGATGCGAGGAAGAATAACACGCGAGAGGATGAAGAGTGAGGGAGGGAGGGACAAAGATGACCGCGCGTGAGAAGAGAGGGAATGGAACGCGCGGAAGCTGAGACAGAGACCCGCGATGCCCCTATATATACCATTTCGAGCCTGCCAATTTCAAAATACGAAGCCTATATACAAAGCCGACACCCGCCCGCGTATATATATGTGCATTGGTCAATATTTTGCTTGGGGTATATATAAAGATTGTCGACCGCATGTCAGAGGATGTTTAGTCTTGTGATATATACGCGAAATTTTGTTTGCATTATTATTTATTTTCAGCTTATTTTGTTTTGGTGGTGTATTTATGTATAGGATGAATTAAGAAATTAAAATTATCCATATGCGCATTCTTAATCATGGCAAATTTCTCACAGCCGCGAGTAAACTATATACCGCAAGCGTGTATTATTGGTATTGTTTGAATCCTTTTCTCGTTTATTTACACCCGCACGCGCGCGCGCGTGGTAACCTCGGTGTTATACAATTTTTCGACTAGATATACTACTGCTGCTGCTGCTACCGCGCTCTCTAATAATAATCGCAATTAATCTTTAACGGGTACTGTGCAATGGGTACGCGGCGTGTTTTCCATTCTCAGCTAATTTAATATCGTAAAAAGTTAATAAACGTCGAAACGAGTCCCAGTTAAAGTACCGGCACCAAGCGAGGCAGCAGAGAGAAGGCATTTTGCGCGCATGGGAGGCAAGAATGGCTCTCGTTCTCTCGCACTCTCTTGCTCACGCGCGCGTCTGTGAGAAAATAACAGAATAGGCACGCGCGCGATAGCCGCTACTATAATATATACGGGTGAGAGTGAGAGAAGTTTTGGTGTTGATTGTGTATATATGTAAACGACACTTTTTTTCGAAAAGCTTTCTCGTGTCACATTATTATCATTTGGAACTCGTTCTTCTTCTAAACGTCACCAATCTGTTCGTTTAGTCGTTGCTATAGTATATGCTATTATTATGCAAATTCCTCAAAGATATTATAATCGCGGTAGCTGTAGTTTTTCAACCTACATATGTACGATGTTTTTCACTTTTATCCTTATATGCTTTATACAACGAAAACAGTATACAGCTATATAGAGCGCAACGCCCTCGACGTGAATTCCAAGAATTCTATCCGCGACAGCAGATAAGCGACGCGCGACGACAAAGCACACATTTTTTTAAATAAATATGAATAAATTTCGAGTTCGTCGAATAATTTCAATGTAGTTATATATGTGCCAGCGCAAATGATTCACCGCACGCAGTGGAGTACGGTGCAGCCTACACCTTGCATCATTCGGCATTCTAAGTATACTTACGACTTTTGTTTAGAGCCCCATAACAGCGATTGAGAAAAAGAGAGGCACATCGAACTGAATGGGTTTAATCTAACGAATGTAAAGAATGGCATGCCGTTAATCGTGCCGTTAATCACGCAAGAGTTTCTAATGACATTTTTATAATGGTATTAGTGAAGGACGGCAAACTGTGCATATATAAGCTTCTTTTGTAGGAAGTAATTTAACGATGGAATGATTAATATTCGCGCAAATACTTTCTATAGGTGAAATCGTACGACAACATCTTTGTCATCCGAAAGCTTGTTTACATTCTGCGATAATTAACTATACTTAAATACAAGTGTATAATTATATATTATTTAAATTTAGAAACCAATTTCCAATTTGTCAATATATATTATAACGTGTCGTTCTCTAATATTACAAGTTAAAATAATTGCGCTTCTCTTGTAACAAATAATTCTACATAAAACCTTCAATTTGTTGACAATTTTATTATTTCAATTCAAATTTATTTTTATTCAATTGCGCTGCCCAATACAGTTATACACCGTAATGATTTGATTGGTAAAATAAAGACCGATGATACGATTTACCTGAATTATCGAGGGCCGCGAAAAGAGCGGAATATTAATGCGCGCGTATATACCCGGCACACATTCGAACGAGCATTTCGGGCCCCCGCGTCAAAGATTCCATTAATGTATATCAATGATGCCTATTCGCGATTAAATTAACTGAAATTAATCTGACCCGTGTTTATTTTCAGACCTCACTTGACGTAATGTCGAACATCGATTCGCGCGTCATGACACTTATACTCACACAGACACGCTTTCACCTCAATGCATGTGTGTATATATACACACATTTATAGATTATTTTAGCAAAAACAAAAAGATACCAGAAGCCAGGCCGCTTAACCGCTTAAAACTGGCTGTATAGCATAAACCTAAAATTAA
Organism: Torymus tubicola; assembly: GCA_035583055.1. NCBI lineage: Eukaryota > Metazoa > Arthropoda > Insecta > Hymenoptera > Torymidae > Torymus > Torymus tubicola. The sequence continues at coordinate 127,960 of JAWWEQ010000002.1, forward strand.
AATTACATAATCCACCGCCGACGGCTTATTCCCGAGAGAAGCGCTTGCCGGAGGCGTTCACACGAGAAAAACTCGCTAAATCAGAAAAATCAAGGTATTATACTGAATGAAACTTTCACTGTGCGTATAACATATATATATATACACATACTTCGTGCACGCAGGAAGTGAGAAAGCATCACACGGTGCTCGCGCGACAGGTTAAACAAAAATAGACACACACATACATACGCGCCCATGGGAAAAAGAAGGATCGGGTCACTCGCTTGGTCGGAAGAAGAGGAAGAAGAAGAAGAAGAAGTTCATCGATGGGAAAGAGGGAAAAAACGAAGGAGGAGGAGCGTGCCGAGTTCATTGAATCCTCCCGTCTAGTTCGAGAAAATCGGAGCGGAAAAACAGGCGCGAGTCATGGAAATTCGCGCGCTCGCGAATCCCACGCGGTGAAAAAAGAAGAGAGAGGGAGAGAGAGAGAGAGAGGACCCGAACCGAGGCTGCCGTTGTATGCGCGGCCGTTGCAACTCTTCTTCTCTCGCTTCTTATCCGTTCTCGCGCGCGCGCGCGCGACGGCGGCTACAGAGCGGAGGCTGCGCGGACCAAACAAAGAAAGAGCGATGACCAGCTCTGGAATTTCCTCTTTGCTCCTCTTCATTTCTCTATTTCTCCTTCGCCCTTCCTTCCTCTCTCTCTCACTCGCTCTCCTCTTTGTTCCTCTCTCTCTCTGGCGTGCGCGCGCTCCCGCGCTATGTGCGCGCCCTCCCACTCTCGTCGTCGCAGACGCGTCATTTCATTCTTGTTTTAAGTCCTCGACCAGTCGTCCCTCTCACTCTCTTCTATTTTTTGCGCGTATACCTTCGACTCTATATACTACTACTACTACACCATATCCTTTTTTCTGCGCGGCGCATTTTATGTCTTCGTTATCTCGCTCTCTTGCCTGTGTGCGCTATACTTTCCACGGTGGGGCAACGATTTCTTTTGTTTTCCTTTCTTTCCTTCTTTTCATTTTCTTTTTTTTTATACGATTAATTGTCGGTTTGCTTTATTGGACAAAAAGCTCATTTCACATGTCGTAAAGTTGAGCTGGCTGCTGGCGCACGTGGAACGGCTTTTTTTCCGTATAGCTGCAGCGTAGCGTTCTGGTGCTGCGTCTGTGTCCTCTAGGATTGAGTTGGCAAAAAATCCGATGTTATTCGCCCTGCACCGGTGATTTACTGCGCTCGTGTTATAATGATGGTTTTTGCCGGCTGCTTTTCGCGTGCTACAATTGGTACTTTGTCGGTAGGAATGCACATTATAGATATTCATTCTTGTGTTTATGTTTCGAGGAATCGCAGAGGACGATGGTTTAGCCAACCTATTAATTATTCGAAGCACCCAATTATTTCATTCGGCCCACATTAACATGTGAATTTTTGAGCTGTTTCATTCTGTAATTGACATGTAAAAAAAGAAGTAATTCTTTTTTGTTTATTTCTTTATTTTTTGTTGATTAATGTAACTTTAATGATAAGTCATGAAAAAATAAAAAAAAAATACGTAAATAAAAATACAGCATTCAAAATATTAGTGTTTGTGTTATTGCAGCTGAAATGTTGATCTCACGTCAAAAACAATAATGTCAAAGTAAACAATGCTTATTCTGAATATTTTATTTACAAAAGAAAACCTTAATGAATTACAAAAAAAAATATATTATAGACAAATTTTTAATTATAAAATAGACTAAAATTTCTGCCAGTAGGTATATTAATGCAGCATTCCTTCAGCATCAAAACAAAAACAACACGCGGTCTTAAAGACGAACGCGCGTCGACTCTTCTGGTGCGCGCAGGCAATTATCGCATTCGACACCCGTCGGAGCGAAATGTGCACGCGCTCGGCAACCTGTCGCTTCACTCTCTCTCGAAACACAAGACGCGCCCTAAATCCTTCCACTCTCAGCTCCTCCCACATTCGACTTGGAAAAATTGCCTTTTCTCGTTTGCCCATCCCTTCAACCACCGTGTGTGTGTGTGTGTGTGTGTATATATATACCAAGAGAATATACGAAAATTCACCGCTAACCAACTGCGGTGATCGTCTTCGCCAGATAAGCCTGAAGCAAATGACACGCACGGGGGTTGGCAAAAGGTGAAATAGCCCTTAGGGCACTGTAATTGCCGATTGTTGAGAGAACGAAGAGAAGGACGACGAAAGTCGGCCGCGCACACGTAGCAATACAGAGACGAAAGTATATATATATGAATTTCTAAGCCGCAGGGTCTCTCGTGTACTCCCTTTTAATTATTTTCACATTTATCTTCCCGATGGTTCGCTGCGCGTGTATATAACTATATATAATCGACGCGCAGGTGATGAAGAATCGACGACGAAAAGGGTTTAGCGCTCCGAGACAGTATATATGTATACAGAGTGATTATCACGCTAAGGGGGAGGGAAAACGGTAGTTTTCGGAAGCGCTATTTCGAACGGGACAACTGTCGGACGCTGATGACTCTAATTTGGGAGTTTTGAAATTGGTGGAGGGGAGAATTTAATGGAATAACATATGGCGTTGGTTTTTACGGTGGAAGAAGAAAAAGTGGAATGCATTTTTCCGAGAATTTTAATTATCTTTCGTTAAAATTGCAATTTGGTTCAATTTTTAACGATAAATTTAAATGAAATGAGTATTAGATTGAAAAGTTATTCCAGGAACGTTCTATAGGTACGATAATTCGTTTAAATAATTCTGAAAAAGGTTATTAACAGCGATTTATATAGCTGAACGAGTTGACTATATATATATATGAGATCTGAAATTAATCGTTGCAAAATTTATTCTTATATAGTAACTTTAGTTCTTCCAAAATTAAACGTCATTAAAAAAAACATCGTCTGAAATTATTTCCAAGGGGCGAGTGCAATGGAAGTTAGATCAATAAATAAGAAAAAAACGAAAGCTAAAGCGGATAGAAGAGAAGCGACGCGCGTGCACGGAGAAAATACAAAAGAAAATGAAAGTTGGGCGCGCGCGCGCATAGAGGGGGAGAGAAAAAGTGAGAGCGAAGTGGTATAGGAAGGCATAAAAGAGAAAAACAGAGTGAAAGGGAAAAGTGATGAATGTGCGGGCGAGGTAGAATTATTGTCCCAAAAATCAACAGGAGGAGCACGCGCGCGCACACGGGGCAGGCGCAGACATATGTGCGGTGAAGGAGGCAGCAGGAAAAATCGTGAATAAACGCTAGAGAAATGGATTACCTACCGCGTGTCTTTCCCTCTCTTCTACGACGAGTTTTAATTTTTTAGGCGTCAACTGATTTAGTGGCCTGCGACGAATATCGAGGAGGGTGCGGCGGTATACCCCTCCTACGACGACGACGACACTATCACGCGTGTGCACGTGCATTAATCACTAAGCGATCGATATTTTTTTCTCTATCCGCGCTCTTCACCTACATTCAATTGATTTTTATTTATTCACGCACATGCCGTTGCATTATTTAACACCGCGGAAGAACGCGCGTATACGTAAGATGCGCCCTGCAACTCGCTGGGGATGTAAAACAAGAAAGAACTTGAATTAGTCACCAGGGAGAGACTGCGCGTATAGGGTGTAAAGATTTATAGAATTTAATGCATTAGTAAAATTTCATTACCGCAAACTTCCGCACTTTGACAAATTAATTCGATTTAGCTTTTTTTATTGCGCAGGCCAGGATTTTTTTTTGTTAGATGTTGCGAGAATTACTGAAGTTATATTCTTTTTTAACTAGACAATTGTTTATATTATTTTTATTATTGTTCGTTGACTATTTTTTTTATCGATGCAGTATTTTGTTAACGAATATGATATCAAATATCTTAATTTCTGTCAACAACTTTCAGACGTAACGACATTTCTTAAAGAGATCTTAATCCAACATCATACAAGCATTTAAATGCATATAAAGAACCGTTAATTCTCAAAAATTTTATGTCTCTAAAATGTAATGTAAACAAGCCGTTAGTCTATTCGCTTGAGACCTCAAGCTGAGCTCCGGAACCAAAAACAAGTTTTTGAATGCAATTAATGGAGTTTTTTTCTCTTCGAAGCATACGAATTTTTCATGTAAACGAGCATTTTAAGGTAATACAAGTGGACATTAGAGATATTTGTCGAGAAAAACCCTGTTACAAGCGTGTTTCGGTAAGTTGAAAGAAATGCCAGTTAGATTAGAAGGAATGTTAGAAGGAATGCCGAGCTGAATATAAAAGCCGCACGATATTGACTTGAAAACGAACCAGTTCCAATTGAACGAGCTACAAAGTCGACTATATCAATGAACGTATCATCATGATATATAAAACGAGGAAGACGAAAAATAAATAAAACAGGTAAACTCACGTAGATGCAAGCAATAGAATTAATTTATAGAAAATATTAATGAAGATGTATCGGAAGGCTGCAGCATTAAATATAGTCAAGTCAAAGATTATCCGATCGCATCATATATGGACGAAAATAAATCGCATCAAAAGCGTGAATAATTTTGAATAAATTTCACATTATTTTAATTTATAAACTGTATGTTGAGTGTATATATACGTGTTTCACGCAGTCTTTTTGTTTTCGTAAACAGAGTTATTATTCACTTGAATTTGAATTTCACGGAACGTATAAAGGATGAAAAAAAATAGAGAATTTGGTTGCATATACAAATACGCAGCTGTGATGTAACCCGGCCAAGATACACAAACAAATACATAACAAGAACATCACGTGGGGCGTGCGCGCGCTCTCTATTTTAAAACTTTCTCCAGCTGTACATGCAAAAAACGCAAACAACCTTCATGTAACACTTTCCATGAAATACTTTATTTGCACGTGCGATAAAACAAATGCCTCATTGGGCCGTGCAATTTATAGCAAAGTGTCCTCAAACATCGTAATTTGAAAAACAATTCATTATGAAGTCTGAGCAAAGACTCTTCGAAAAGAAACAATAAATATTTTTTACTTAATTAATTAATAATTTTACCTGCCTTATTGTATGTTTTTATTATTTGCATGTGATATTATTACATTCATTTAAGTAAAATGTATCTTAAAAGTGAAATTATGCGCATTTTACACACAATGCAACATTCAAATCACGGTGAATTCACTTGAAAATCAGCGTTAGCTTCTAAAAAGGAAATTCCATTCGCATATATGCACATGATAAAGTTTCCGGAACAACCCGCACGCGAGTGCTTCACCTGCTCTTCTCCAATACACATACATACACACACACACATCATCAATGCAATCCGATAACTCATTGTCATCTATTTAAGCGTTCCCTCGTATAAACACCGATTAATAAAGAGTTGCCTTTATGCGTATGCGATTTTCGGTCTATCGCACACAATCGCCGAGCTTTCGCTGAAAACTCTGCGCGTGCAGGTGTAGATATGTATATAATAAGGCGTCCCCAGCTCCATACCATTTGCATGATGCATTATACTGGGGTTATACTCGACGCGCGTTCAGTAAACAGTTCAAAGTCCAGGTAACGCCGCGAGTGACGAAAGTGATTAATTGATCGGGGAATATCGCGCGGGAGAGCCTGTATATATATATGTCTGCACATGTGTTTGTATGTGCGCATGCGCGAGTGCACATGTATGCGCCTGGATGTAAAATTGTAATTTCGCATTTCTTGGTGATAAAAAAGAAACGAAGAGAGAGAGAGACTGGATTCCTTGACATCGATTGCGATTTTTTCCCGTAACTGTCGATCGATCGGCTATTTTTGATCTTTCGCATAAGCGTATAAGAAGAATGAAAAGATTTTTAATTTAGTAATAGTTCATTATAACAACAATGTGTGTATTAAATAGATTTAAAAATAATGAATTTTGTTTTCATAGAAGCGAAATTTGAATATATTATTAATTTTTGTTTATATAAACAGATCACACATATTTACACTGAAATTGTAAATGCCATTGTCCTGTCTTCACATGCTTACTTTGAATTTATAACAAGTACTTTCTTCTTATTATTTATTTATGCTGTATTATTATACACAATAAGTAAAAACATACATACCACATTGTGCTCTATATTCATTTTAAATATGGTTAGCGTTTGTACCTTGTATAATACGATCATCATGTGCACGAATATGCCTTTGATATACACTTGAAAAAAAAATAATAAAATCTTCTATAAAATGTTAGTATAAAGTTAAATAAAGCAATGCAAATAATATGTACTTGTATAATTAATGACAGCAAACGGCAGCTGAATGAAATTTCTTATCTTTTAGATAAACTGCACTCAAGCTTTGCATTAGAGTACGACCGATTTAATCGGAATAAATTGCAAATCGCAAGGCAGGTGAACTGAAGAGTGAAAAAACTAATTAGCGTATAAAGTTGATTAACATCGCCACTAATAAATATTTAAATAATTCACAAGTCACCCGTACAGAAACGTCACTCGGGTATTTAGAGATTATAGCTTTTTCTTTAGATTTTTCAATTAATCCTTCGGTCTTCCCCCATAGAACTTGCTTGGCATTGAACGCAAGCATATTTTTCTTTCAATATAAACGCCAGCATATCCTATAATAACAAAAATAATTAAAAAATAATGAATATATATTCAACTCTTCCGCTGACACTTAGGCACGATATTATCGACGCCTTTTATAGACGCAACTAATAATTAATCATAGAAGTGTACGTCATTTGACATAATAAAAAAAAACAATAGAGAAATTACGTCCGCAGAATAATCGGTATGCGAAAAACAATAACAAACATCACGGAACCAAATAATAATCGACGAGACTTATTGCCGTAATCATCGCGCAATCAGATATATCGCCAACTCGGCGCATAGCGTAAAAACGATTACAAAAAAAGAAAGATTCACTATAAGACGAAAGCATCCTTGAATCCACTCTTCTCAGCGAAATGTAATACGAGTATAACATATACCCATAATACACACAGAGAGCGAGAGAACACTGCTTATAATAAGTCGACACCTGTGACGCGAGTCGTATAAGTGCGCGCACGCGCACGTCACTAAAGCTTTCCACTCTCCCGCGCGCGCGCGCGAACCTCATGCATAATATATATACGCGCGCGGCTCATTTGAATTTGAACTTCGATTATTACTCTTTCTCCTTCTCCACTCTATTATACCGGGAAACCAGCGTCATCCTAATGTACAGGAATTCCTCTATTATATATAGCAAATGAATCGAAAAACAAAGTCGCAGGTTTCGCGCGCATCAGCGTTTACGAGTCCGCTAACAGTTTTAAAAGCCGGTATATATATACATATATATGCTTTATTTGCATTGCGGTCTCGCCGCTCGGCGACGTATATAACAGCCTTTTTACCCGACGACGCGACGCTGTTTGCTCGTGATTGATACATTCGTGGAATTAGCCAAGTGACGCGCTGTTTTAGTATAACACCTCACTCTCTTTCTGCTCACGCTGCTAGAAGCGACGCGAGTGTCTCTGCCATTGAACCGAAAACGGCCGTAAAATTATCATGAGAGGCGAAGGCTACGCGAGGCGTATAGGCTTTTGAAATTCATTTATCTTCGCTTTGTCGGTAGTATAAGACTATGTGATGTTTGCTCAAGATGTTTTGCGCCGACAGGATTATTGTGCAGTACACACAGTGGCATTGAAAACTATTGTTGTTGTTAATCGCGTAGTCCCTTTACGAAACTTGTTTAAATATCAATGATTCCTGCGTGCGTTAATAGATAGACCGAATGACGCGCGGTGTATTATATTTTGTGACCGATGATTAATCGAGAAAAGTCGTGTGCGTACCGTTTTTTCTTTTTATTCCTGCTTGTATAATACCGTACCGGAAATCTATTAATACTGACTCGATTGTCTTCAAGACAAAAGGAAGAAAAGTCAATATAAGTGGATCTATTTTTGATGATAGTTCCTTAGTTTACCTATATATATACCTATCACAATAGATCCTACGTAGATGTTTAATGTGATAAATACAATAATTCTTAAATATTTAGATAAGCTACAGTTTTTGCTTATTAAAAATATATGCCTAATATTGAACGGTTTTCAACCTAAAGGACATTCAAAAAAGAATATCACGTCAAACTTTTGTGAATGAGAACGTTTACTTCGTATTAATTGAAACCCATATACATTCAAATCGCGACACAGTAAGTACGTGAGACTATGCTTTTTTTACGTTTATCCTTATTAAATGATAAGTTAAACAGCGCTCTCGAAAGAAAAAGTCACCTGGAATCCGTAAAAACAGACCATAAAAAACATTTTCACGCGCGTTTTACAGCAATCGCCCTCGTTCCCTTGACGCTTAAGCATGAATAAAGCAACCATCGTTTCCTGAGAAAAAGCATTACTGCGCATTAAAATGCCGCGCGTTGCGCACGAACGTTATCTCATCTCGACACAGTGCGCACGCGCGAAGCGAGCGTCAAAAGTCCCGGAAAACCGGCAACGCTTGCCTTAAAAGAAAATCTGTCCATCTCACGCTGCGCGGTTGTTGACTCCTTATAAGTACCCGATGATGCGCGTATATACATATATATGTTTATACGTGATTTCACGCCGCTACTACGTGCACTATCACTTTAATTGCTATATAAGATAATACAGCACGCTGATACATTCTTTTCTTTTTTTCGACAATACCATATAATAATTGGACAAACTGGCGCCGTTTGTGAAGTACTTTGATTGCGTATATGTTTGCTCGCAGCGTTTTTCCTCGTTCGCATGACATATTATAGGCGTGCGATCAATTGTCTAATAACTACGTCACAATTTTTCATCCAATCAGGAAAAATATACCGATAGCACCGATAAGGCTTGTGAAACACAAATATATATATATGTGAAAACACGTTTTTGATATGTTTTGTTATTGCGACATTTATGCGGCTTTGTCATGGTTATGGGAGATTATGTACAAAGTGCTCTACTGCTAGTTTTATAGCTGGAAAATTTATCCTAATTTTGAGCTCCAAAACTGCAGCTCACTTAGTTCGAATGAGCGATAAAGTCAAAATCGTTCTTTCAAATTAGGTGTTAGGAGCTGTAAAGTGGCGTGTATACGGGCTGTATTTCATGAGAAATGGACACTAAAAGGGAAAGTTTCTCCACATTGTTTATTATAAAAATTTTGACTTAAATTTTTTTATAATTATATTTCTTCTTTAGTTTAGAGAGCAACGCGCTGCGTAATATTTTAAATTAAAGCTCATTTCTTACGTTCGTTAGCGAACAAAAATGTTTTCCCACATTTAAAGACGCCATCGTTATCAAAATTTTAATTAACATTTTACATGTGTATTTAAGTAGTTTCATTGACGTCAACGGTCACGTCAACATAACGTTACTGCCCATAGAAAAGTTACTGATATCGTAGTCATTCATAACGTTTTTAAATTTAATCTACAAAATTATGTAAATGTTACAATGACAATAACATAAGCAGGTATATCCTGCCTTCATAAATTCATTTTAACTGTGTGATTTCTTTTCTCAAATTTTATGTAAACTTCCAAAAGTATCCTTAAGTACCCTAAATAAATAAAACTAATCGTAGAGTTACTTCCCTGCAAAGAAACAACGAATAGCAAAGCATTACACCAACTTTTCTATTGTTTTTTTTTTATTAATAAAACTTGCACGCATACTAATATCAATATCAACATTTATAAAATGTTGATAATACAATTCATTTTCAGAGATAAAATCTACATTTTAATATAAAATTGCATTACCTGTTTTTCATACATATATAGTACTATAAAACTTCCAAATTTATCCTTACACAAGTTGCCCAATGAATTTTATACGTTTATTGCTTAAAATTTTTTTTTCCTAAAATTTTATTCAAATACAAAATACATATGAAATATTATAGAACATACAAAAACGTTGTAAACTCTTCTACTCACACAGTCCCACGGCTTCTAAGCGACATTTGACTTGAAAATGTTCATAATGGCGCCTAACTTCGCGATTATGCCCCTCGATGCATTATTCAAGCTAATATTGTTCCAGCGCACTTATGCTCGCGCGTGCGCACACGAACAGGAATATTCCAAATTTGCAATATATCCGCGTGCTTTTCCTTGTGACGTCTCCTTTTTCCTGGTATTTACATACACACATCAACGGGGAAACTTCACATGTTCTTTTCATCATTCTATCTCTTTACAAACCTCTCTTTACCTACCTCACCTCTATCATACATGTACTATCACCCACTGTACTATATCGCCTATATGTACTTCATGATCATATTCAAGTCAAGGGCGACGATAAAGAAATCTTCGCAAATCGAGTAGTATACCTATATATACACATCTTGACCGCATATGCAAACTCGTCCCCGTAATCCACCTTGCATGTAAAATTTCACACGCCATCTTCCTTATACAGAGACGAGCTTCATCGCAGGTGACGATGAGATAAGGGATAGCAGCAAAGCGCTGCACATACGTAACCACATGCCCGCTGTGAAACATTGTAGACGCCAGTATGCCGGCGCTGTTATTCTTGCAAATCGACGTACGAGCAAGTAGTAGGAAAACCGATTGTTTGAGCAACACAAATAAACGCGCGCGCGTGCACTGTGCTGACTATATCTTATCTGCGCTTGCGCGCGAGTGGCGTCCGAAGACCTGCGCTTTTCTTATAAGTTATTCCCCGGCTTTTCAAGAAAAAGAGAGAGAGAGAGAAAGAGTCCCGCGCACGTGCGAATACATAATCGTGAGAACTCGAAGCGCTGATAATGTATTGAACTTCGGTTTTCTTTTACGTAACTGCAAGCGCAAGTTCTTTGCTTCCGATCTTTTTTTTTCGCGTTGACGCGCGTCCGAGTACTCGTTCAGCGTCTATGCGGTATACTTTGTATATATGTAGAGAACGTCTATTTGCGACGACTGATTACGTTTGATATACGTATTTGTCTGTTGCTAGAGGAAGTTGTTTAGAATCTATTATAATTACAAATTGATAAGAGAGACAGAGAGACAGAGAGAGAGAGAGAGAGAGAGAGAAAGAAAATGCTAGACGAATTTCATTACAAGTTGCTTTAAAATTTAATGGGGTTAAGTGTAGGCTGTAGGAGATTATCGAGAACCTTTCGCGTCAATCCAATTTTATTTGCATATTTGCTTGACGTAGAAAAGCGATTGATAATAATGTATGTTGCAAATAAAGTTTCTATCTATGTATATAGAATAGTGATTGAAATTTTGGTTTATCATCTTCAATAAAAAGATAATATTTTTACCGACATGTCTATACTATTATGATCGTAATTTTTACCATCTTTCTTAAATAGTTTAACGAACAACGTAAAATACAATTTTGTGTTTGTTTATTCAAATGAGAGAAACATCCGTTCGGACTATGAAGCGATGGATTTTGCCCGCGGTAATGGACGAAACGTATTTAAACATGTATACGTATATGCATATGCGCGCAATTCGCATGCAGGAAAATAACTAATGCACCGCTGTATTAACAAATTGCTCTAAAAGGAAAAAGGAAAAACATTGGAAGATCAAAGATTAAGAGCCGTAATTACAATTTGAATGGTGAACAAACTATGCAAAATGAGCCGCGGGCCTCGAAGACATTTTCCATCTGCGCGTATAAATCGCACGGGTGTGTATATATACACACACACACACACATATTGCGTTACAGGCGTAAATTCTCGCGCGCAAAGTACCCTCGCGCAAAAAATAATGTAGGTAACTAGCGGAGGAAGGAAGATTTGCATCGCACGCTCGCGTCTTAAAAAAAAGACGAGAGAGAGAGAGAGAGAGAAGACGAGTAGGAAGAGAGAGAGAGCGAGAGAGAGGAGCTACTTGCGCGGGCGCAAAAAAGGCGAAGAAGTAGCAGAGCAGCAGCAGCAGCGGCGAGTAAAACAAAAATTCATGAACCATAAAAGTGCGAGTTCCCGAGGCTCGTAAACTCGCGGAAACTTCCGCTTTAGCGCGTGGCAGCCTCGCAGCACTTTTCCTCTCTCTCTCTCTCTCTCTCACCCTCGCCGAAAAGACGCATACTGCACATACACATACATCCCCTCACGTACACGAAAGTAAAAGAAGAACCACCCACGGAAGAAGAAGAAGAAGAACAACGAGGTCTCAGGACTAATCCGGCCCCATGCGAGCGCGTAATTTCGGCGCCTCTAAGCGCCGTAAAAAAAAATGAATAACGGCGCGAAAATTGTGCTCGCTCGCAATTATGCAAATGTGTATACTATACGTGTGAGGGTGGAACGAGGAGATGTGCTTCCCTTCGCTGGAGTATAGGGCTTGTTTATATCCACGCGGCGAATGCGCGCGAGCAATCGGTCTGTGCGGATATAACGAGCCGCTGATTGCGAGACGTATATAGGAGTAGAGCGCATGCGGAGTAGGGCTGCAATTACCGGCGGTTAAACGATCATGTGCAACAGAGGCTAATTTTAGAAGAGACGCGTGGTATAACGGAGGACGCGTATACGTATATATACTGTTTTGTATGGACATTTTTTTTTCGACGTGTGCCGTCGAAAATGTCGGCATTTTCGAAAATTTTTAGGTATTTATAAGCGAATATAATATTTTGAAAACGTTGTGAAATTACCGCAGCTCTTAAAAATTCTACTACTCTTTTATTTTCTATTTCGAGCCGATAAAAATATTCAAAGCCATTAAATCATAAATAAAACTGACCGATCTATCAAGTTCAATTAAAAACTCCGGCACGCTATAACACAACTCCATCGGCAATTATCATTCGGACAAAGCGTTCCACACACTCTATATACATACATACACACACACACACACACATATGCGGCAGCGCGCGTATGTATTATGAGCATGAAAAACCGCATCGATCCGACTCTCACCAGCGCAATCATCAATCGCCTATATACATACATATATAAACGCGCACCTGCAGCGATATATACAACCTCCTGCGCGCGGACCCATACATATACTTATATATACACACACTCTCTCTCTACTGCTATGCGATCTACGACTGGCACACATATACATCGTCTCGGCATGCGCGCGTCTGGCAAGGACGTTTCTCCGATCGCGCGACTCCGACTAAATGGTTTTTCTCTCTATAATACCTCCCGACTCGCGCGCGCGCGCGCGTGCCGGTTCTGCTTTCCTTTTTCTCCTCCCACTCCTCTCTTTTCCTCGCTTCTTTACATTTATCCTCTTTTTTCGCGCACACCGTGTGTGTATGGGGTGTATATATGTATATATAGGAGGTATAGAACGTTCGCGCGCACGCTCGCGCTTCTTTATGACGTGTTATGCAAAAGAGCGCACTTGAGAGGGTGAGAAAGAGAGAGAGAGCGTGCCTCTTTATTGGGGAAAGCCTCCGAATAAAGCGGCAATGAATTTTTAAAGGCTATCTTTCATTCCCACACGTATACATATACAGATAACGAGTGCGCGGTATGCGGTCGCGAAGGGTTTTAACTGGCCGTTCGATAATGCTGCAGTTTCTCATGCTTCTTCGGTGTTGTACTTCGCGTATGGGTATTATGTATATACTATATATTTATATATACAAATGAGTTTGGTTTATGAGTGTATGAGAGGGAGGTTGGCGAGCTTTTTGAGCGGCGAATTAAGTCTGTTGTCCGACGCGATATTGGATCTTGTTACTCTGATTTCAGACGGTAATTAATCATGATTCGATTTTAACATAATCGAGTATCTAATTATCGGGCGATTCGTCCTTTTTATTTTTGGATTCTGATTTTTGCTGAGATCTTCAATACACATGTAGATATATTATGATTGTATTTATTGATTGAATCGGTGATTCGTTATATACTGGCAGATAGCATTATTTTTATATTCTTTTAGCTTACTGTTAATATAGAATAGCTAATGTATTTTAGCACTAAAAATCAATATTATGCAAGAATATAGCGTAATTCTTGCATTGTAAACGTACCTAATTAAAAATAATTATTATTATTCATAGCTCTTACTGTTATCATAAAAAGTCCAATTATGGTTAAAAAAACACATACAACACACACATAAACATGGTACTTTGCAATTTAAATTTCGTCAACACGCGGAAATTCTTTGCTTTTTGCGTGAATTAGGATAGGATTTTACAGCGTAATTGTGAAGAATGTCAAAAAGCCGGTTTAAGTGCGCTCCGCGACATTCCTCAGATTAAATTGCTTTGTTTTCTACCGCGCACACGACAGAAGGAATATATACGACAGTGAAAATAACGTGTCGAAATAAGAAAATTTTCGTCCTTCACGCGAGTACTGTTATTACGGCCGCGTCGCCGTAGCCACCGCTGCTGCTGTTGCCGTCGCGCATAGCACATTCACTACTTAGAAGTGACGTTCTCCGCTAATTACGCCGCCACGAAATTACACAGTGCGACAATAGCCATCTGAAAATTGTACAAATAATTCGACGTGTATACACACATACACAAGTACGTATACGCTTGCGCGCGTTCTCTTATAATTATGCATCCTCGTGGTTCTGGCTTTTGTTTGTATAAAGTTTAGTATGTAGGTATTCAAGGTAAGACGCATTAACGAATTTTTAAATCGCCCTGGCCTGCAGATGGTTTGTGTTTTGAAAATGCGACGTATATATATTTAAAAGGGGTTACACACACACACGCGTGGTGTTTACACCGACAGTAGATGTACACGTCATATGGTCATTATCTGCAGGTGGTTTGTTTACGTTGTTAATGGGATTAATGAATGTAATAATCTAGTAGGAGGGAACCCAACTCCGAAGGTTTTCAAAGGCCATTTCTGCGAAGGTCTATAACAGCCTTGATATAGAGAAAAAGTTTTCCACGGCGTGTTTCATTTTCTTAATCAGTTGGAAAACTACGAGCAAAGATGATCGGAAAGCTATTTAATTTATATGCGATTATTATCGATGGATTTTTAACTGAAATTTTACTTTTTATTGAATTATGAAGTTTTAAGTACTTTTTAATTATTGTATACAAGAGTGATTCTTATTTTTTTCGTTAACATAAAGCGCAGCCCATTAAAATTTTCCTTAAAGCTCTTGCGCAGGTGTCGCAGCGCGCACTGACATATTCGATAAAAGCATATACATACTAAAATTAGGAAATCTGTTTAGCAAGACCAAACAATTTGGTATTATTAAGGTATTTTTCCTGTTTAAATACCGATCGCATTAACAAGTTCAACAACCTGTACCCGTCACTCAAAACATCTTATCTCGCGAAATCTAAAAATATATAACGCTACTATACACTCGACGTAATTTTCCCCGCACGTTATATTGCACTAATTCCCACCGAAAGACACTTTGCCTTCGTCTATTTTGAAATTCGCACATCTATAAATAGACTACATAGACACACACGCGTACACATACCTATCGCAAACTGCGTATATATGCTCGGAGTCATGCGCGCACACGCGTATCCTTTTACCGTTAAATACCATGTGATCGCGCACGCGCACAGGACACTCGAGGCAACATAACGGTAGAGAGTTTCGTCGTTATATACGAACTGCGTCACCGCGGCCCGAAGAAAGAGAAACGCAAATACACACTGCGCGAGAGACAAAGAGAGGAAAACGCTTGGCACGCGCGGAGTTAAAGAGAATAGGAAACAAAAGAGAAAGGATTCCGATCGGAATGTTCCAGTAGCTGCTGAAATCACTGCGCGCGGTTATCAGGGCGAAATTGAAAATAAAACCGCATAACGCTGAGACGCGAAAGATCAACCATTTGTGAAATATGTCGTACGATTGGGCTGGGTTGGGTTAAAAAAGATGAGATTATCGGTCGCGTTACTAGCTTATTATGTTTATTATTATTTAAATAATTGTATTTCGCATTGTGATGCAATTAAAATATCTCTTCGACGCTTCCCCTCTGACTCAGCAATATACTGTTTATATAACAACTTCGCATGCGTTGTTCGGTCGCGGCTATTATTTATAAACAATACCCGCTCAGTACCCGTTGACAACGAAACAAGAACAAAAAATGGAACACAACTATGTGTGAGCACAATGCGCAACTGTCGAAAAAAAAAAAAAAAACAAACCAACAGGCGACTTTGAATCTCACGGACGGACTTTGGTAGAAAATAACGCTCGCTCGTTGTGCGCTCTTGCGGTAACGGTATATTCCGCGCCGGAGAATGAGGAAAGCCGAAGTGCGCAGTTGTTTGTATATAGGGATTTGCAGCCAGTGGTGAAACCTGTTACGGTGCCGCGACTTAAGGACGTTACTATCGCGCGTCGCGGATGCGCACATAGCATGTATCTATATATATATAAATGCCTTATACCCCTCAGCTATGTGTACGCGCAATTTATTCATAGCAATGTTAAATGTCATTTTCCACGGGTATAAATCACGAGCGATTATCATTACCGCGGGAGTGACACGCGCTCGCCGAATGAAAGTATTTAATGATAAACTATAAATATATATATATATATATATATATGCATGCATGTACAGAAACGACGGCGGAGAAACTCCCGGGCTATTTTATTGCGCTTTTGAGAGGGCAATTTGTTATCAATAATAGAATGTAAAATTATAATTAGATACGTTTATCGGTATTATTGGCTGTTTAAGTTTTTTTCAATAGTCCATTTGTGAAGTGCGAGGAGCTATATGCAGGCAAATCAATGCGAGAGTTTGTCAAGTTTGCCTCTCGTTTTGTAATAGATTGCGCCTTTTTATATTCTCGCCACGTGTGTTATATGTGTATGTGCTACTAATAATATCGCTTTACTATATATACGCCACTATATCAGCAATAAACCTATTTTTTAATCTGACGCGGTTATCAGCCGAATGACATTGAATTCATTTTTATGGGCTCCATTCATAATATACTCTAGCGATTAATAAAATAGTAGATTCTGTTTCTCTTTCCTCCATAATTCTTGTTCAACTCTGTGTATTCATATGTGTATAAGTATAAAAAGGCACATGTTTCTTACATAATAACAAAATAACTCATTTTCCTCATTTCGGGGAAACTCGACTGAAAAAACACGTTAATGTGTTCTAATACAAGTGGTAATTAAAGATATATATATAGTTTTTAGCATTCGTTTCCTCCTATCGCATCGTAGCGTTCTTTAAATACGCAAATAACCAATACAATACTGTTATTATGACAATAGCGGTGATTAAAAAGATAAGTAAATTATGCCAAAATAAGCAGTATATTTATGTACATGCAATGTGCCAGTATAATTTTTTTCCTCATTAGAATATTATTTATTATTATTATTATAAATCGTAGCAGTTTACAAATACCACCGAGTATGCTCAAAAACACGCTTCACATATATACTTAGCAGAATAAACATATGGACAGCATGAATCATTGAAAGTAAACAAAACTTCAATAAATAAAACACCTTTCACTGCGGAAACTTTCAACAATCCAATTTTCCTGCAAGATTTTATACATTTTCGCATTCCGACCTACAATCGTTACATCTGCTCCAAATTCAGCCTACCCTCGATACCATCCCTATATACGCATACATCATGCATACTCGCACCCATCAAGCAATAGCAGCAACGGCTTTCACGCTCCGAAATTAATCAGATTACGAGAGCGTTCATATATATATACCGCATCGATGGTCGCGAGGTTATAGAGGGAGGGCCGAAATGTGCAGTTCTCTCGTAATGGAACGCGCACCATTGGATCATCATCATCATCATCATCATCGAGGGAAGGAAGATTACAGATCGGTGAAATGATTAACGCTCTCGCTTGCCGGGCAAAATATTGACATCCCGTCGGCCGATAAGAAGTATATCCCCGCTGTACGATGCGGCGCGCTGACGTTTGACGAGCGCATCGCTGCGTCTGTTTCTATCTCCGCGACGTGTCATGATGTCGACAGAATAGGAGGACACGACTAACACTACGAGAACCGATAACGCGCGTGTCCGAGGTTTCGAGGTTTTCAGGTAATCCGTATATATAGTTAGGGTGGGTATATGTGTATTCGGTACTATGTTATATATATATGTGTGTGTGTTTACATTTATATAGTTGAAGGAGGATGAGCGAGGGGGGAAAAATGGAACTGCGGAGATGCCACAGTTAGATTTTCCAGCGCGCGGTACTTTTTCGGGCCGCTTGAGGCCAGCTGTTCAAAACAACGCGCTTTTCTATGAGTGTCTGATATGTGTATATATATATATATATATATGTATATATACACGATGGCGCTAACGCGTTATCGGCTCATGTCGTGGTACACACACAGCACCGCGACTGCGTTATCTCGAGCGGGAAATAAAATATTATCGTTTCGTGAAATAATTCACATTCTAGGCGCAATAAACAAGCGGAGTCATTGATTATTGTACTCGTGTGTGCCAGTTCTCTGCTGTGTGTGTATATGTGCGCGCGCGCCTTTTCCATTTAAACACCGACAAGTAATCCGGGGATTGACATGGCGGGAGGTTAATTTTTTTTTACGTTTTAGTAGATGAGTGAGAGTAATGCGTTTGATCGGATTTATGTATTATTAAAAATAGCATCTTTGTTGTGGTAAACATTTATATATATATAGCTAAAAACGTTAAAAGTTTATAGCCTTCGTTCCGATAGTAAACAACAATTAAAACCAGCACTCTTATACATTGTACACCAAACCTACCATTACAATCAAGACGCAATACACCGCACAGACACAGCACAATTCTCTCAAGTGCTCAACAAAATAACGTGTTTATATACCCGCGCGCGTAAGAAAGGGAGAGGTCTATATTTTTCTATAGCACTTCTCTAGCTCAATAGGTAATTAAGCAACTTTCTTATCTCTTTAAATCGCGCTCAAAGCAGTTCTATACCGCTTCGCGGCTACGTCGTTCGCATAGAGGCAACATACATGCAAATGACTTCTCGTAAAGTTCGTTTTACTGAGCAGAGCGTATACGCGCGCGGGATGCATCGCAATAGCTCCCCGCTCCTTCCTTCACTCGTCGTCTTAACAAAAGTCTCAAAGAACACACACATATACGCATATACACACACAGAGATTCGTGGAATCGATGAAAAGAAAGCCGAGTATTCGCGTCGTTGACTTTGATTCGTCGCTGAGAGATTGTGCGAAAAAGCTCACGCGCTATATTCGCGCGTGTAGAGCTTTCTTTTTTGCTTACTTGCGCGCGCGCGCGCTCGGCGACAGCAGTAGCTAAATTTGCGCGTCGGAAAAACTTCCGAGAAGAACCGACATAGTGGTGAGGGCAGCGACATTGAGGTCTCTGAAATTAGACTTTTTTGTGATGTCTGCGGGCTCGACTTTTATATACGCGCTAACTTTGTTTTCGTTCGTTCGTTATATTGCGCGCAGAATTTAACGATCCCTGTCGTACCTCCTTCCGATGATTTTCATCATTATATATATACGCGTATATTATCGTTGCGCTGCGACTGTGATTCGCGTGCAACAGTTTGCATGTATGCTGTCTGCGTGCATATATATATATATACATATCTACACACACATGGATGCATGCTTTTAAACGCTGTATCTTTTTAAGACGGTTTTACAACCTATCCGAACGACCACGGCGGCGGCTCATTCACACGAAGCGCGCGCGCGGGGGTCGTAATAACCGCAATCGTATAGCTTCGGACGCATCAACGCGTATATATGTATGCAGCGAGTATACACTCACTCTCTCTTTCTCTTTCTCTCTCTCTCTCTCTCTCTCTCTCTCTTTTTCTCGACGCCCATGGCTACAATCAAGTTTACGTTCATTATAAACGGAGAACAGGCTGGTCACTCCGCCAGTAAACACGTAAATCTCTTTTACTTAACCATCATGCGCCTCCCTCTTCTTCGTTTATGTATATCGTGTCTTATAAATGTATCTTGGTCAAAGACCTCATTTTAAACTGTAGTTTTGAACTATTAAAAATTTTATTACTTTGTTGTTGTCGCTGCTTGCTCCTGTCGGCTGATTCCTTGCGATGATATGTCTCTACGGACGCGCGCGGCTTTTGCATTCGATTCACGCAGGCGAAATTGTTGCTTTTCGCTTATATTATGCGACGTTATTTGTCACTTCAAAGTATATAGCGCTGAAGTAGATGGAAAAAATAGGCATTTTACGCGTTCAAAAAAAAAAGTTTTTATTTTCACTCGCTTAAATATGCTAATATCATTGTTATTCTACGTGATAGGTTATTTTATAAAAATACATACGTAGTATATTAAACATCGATATTTTTATAAACTTATAAATAATAAGTTTTTTAATGTATTCACCTCGGTTTATTTTATGCATCGTTTATGATTTAGCGCCGTAAATATTATTTGTTTACACGCGTGTGTTATAAAAAAGTCAATCAATATGATTAATAGATTATATTTATTGACAAGAAACTTATATTTATTATATGTAACCAAGCTCAGGTTTATTCGAAGAAAGGGGTAACGAAAGTATCTCATAGTGTTAATTTCTTAACAAAATGAGACACTTAGCCTTGCATTGGAAACATTGAGAAACGCGCTAATTGTTATGTATACATTGTGCTCTTAACAACATCATACTTGTCAACAACTTTCAAATATCCTAGCAATCAAAGTACTTTAATTACATTATAAGGATACTTTTATCGATATTTCATCTAATAAATTAGATTGCACTATACAAAAAAAAACAAAATTATCAATTAGGCTGCCGATACACAGGAAACCATTCGTTCACTAATTGATCCAACTAATTACCGGCTTCCAAGGATTATCGCGAATCACGATTAGAAATCGTCGTCACAAATCCCCATATTTATCGCTATATTTCCATTGAAAAATTTCGAATTCCAACTATAGTATACGGGAATGAAATTTCAATGGAAAAAAAAGAAATATACCGATCAATCGGCAAACACCTTGCGAATCAAGCAACACGTTACACCAACAGAAGCAGAAAAAAACCCCATTACGCAAACTACGTTCGGCGAAGTAGGTTGGACAAACAGAAACTTCGCACTGCAATCGGCGTTGCACGTAGGAGGAAAAAAAGTACGTATGGCCCAATACATACACACACACACACACACACACACACACACACACACACATATACAATCGAGTCGAAGAAAACAAGTCGTGGAAATAAAGTGACTCAAAGATTTTTCGGATGAATCAGTGAGTCGCGAGTTCTGGCTTTGATACCGGAGCACACGCGGACTGAATTTTTCAGGACGCAAAGAGCGCGCGCGTACGGAGTGCTAAATTCATGTTTACCGTTGATAAGCTATACATGGAAAGAGCGAATGCACCACGGGAGAAGGGAGAATGCAAGCTCGTTCACGCGCGCGCGCACACACAGGAAGTCAATAAGGCGAAGTCGACGAAACTGGAATTCGTTCGCGAGCGTATATACGAGAGATAAGTTATCGCGTTGGGTTAATCTGAACTGCGCCTTATCGACTCACCTGCTTTTTCGGAGTCCACGCTTATATGCACACATTGCGGCGTATATAGTAGTACTACGAATCGAGATATATATATACACACACACGCATACGCGACACCAGAGAATCCCCACTCTTTTTCAGGTGTGCGTAATGCAGCTACGTAGCGTAATCAAGCGATAAATGCATCAGTTGTTTGCACTCTCCTTTATCTACCCAGGATGATCGCGTACGCGCGCGCGCAACAATATATTTTTCTGCTTCTTCATTTTTGTTTTCGACAAACTGCGTACTACACTACAAGAGCTTTGCTCGGAGATCAGCGCTTGCAGCTGTGTGTATATGTGTGTACATAGCGGTGAGTAGATTCTCGGAAGAAGAGGCATATAACTACGTGGGCAAGCACACTCGAGTACGAGAGGATTTTGCGTCGCTTTTCGAAACTACGCGCAACCGAGCGAAACGCATGCGCGCATATGAGGATATGTATGTATACGCGGTGCTACTTGGGTTTCCGAGAATAGGAAAAAGTCGCGAGGAAAATGACGATTTATGGGCTGGTGTTGTGGCACTCTAAGCTTCGAGTGGTTAATTTATTGGCTTTAAAAAGTTCAAGTTTAAATGGACTTCGAAGTTCATAGAGGAAGTGTGCGTCGTGTAACCGTGGTTAATTATTTTCTTCTTTTTAGATTCAATTAGAAGTACAGAATTTTTAAGCTTGGGCGACTGTTATTTGTTATATGTACTGAGTTTTTGAAAAAGTTAATGATCACTAAAATTTTATGTTTTCTACCCTGGTACAAATCTTACTGTACAGCTATAAATTAGTTAGATTTTAAGAATATGGTTAATTTTCAAGTTAATATTAGTTGGAAACCCCGGTAATGGCTTCACGCTTTTAGCACTAAATTTAGTTAAAATATAAATAAGCACTGGTAGAAATTTTAATCATAAATTATCTAAATTCCAGCTAACTTTATGGCTGTAAGAATAAAATACAAAAATGAAAACATATGTGAACTGTTTATAACGAATGTAGTCGGCATCGTTTAAATAAATTTTGAATCATTAATAATTTTGAATCAGTAAAACAGAATGAAAAGATTTGAAAAATAGAAATAAAGAACGTGTTATCATAGCGGTGCTTGCAGATACTAACATCACAATTTAATTTTTTTCAATTCCATAATTTTTTCTTGCCCCATATCGTATAGAGATCGTTTCTTGCATCTAATCATCCACGTATCTGGAAAAATCCATTTCTCTAGAAAATGCAACATATATTATCTTCAAAACTTAAAGTTTTTGAGTTAAGAAAATGAATTAATTAATTGTTAACCAATACCTCTTTATCAAAGATTTTAAAAAATAACTATTTTTTAGCTCGGTTATAGTAAATAACATGGTAGTTTATTTATAAATATATATAAGAAATCTCACTCATTTGTAACAGCTTATGGCAGAAAAATTGATTAATTTTCTACAAGGGTATATCAAAATACATTCTCTCTATTAGTACACTGATATTGCCTTGCCTTAACAATGTTCCATTGCACAAAGAATAATGGCACATCATAAAATAATTAATCGACACTATATTTTAACGCCCAGCCCACACATTGTTTACCGATTTCTTTATCAATGAATTTTAATTTACAACTTTACCTAATATCTGTATGAAAAAAAAATATGAAAGATTCTACGTAGTAGGTAGGTTATCTTAATACAACACCATCATGCAGCACGTGCAACTACGCCATTTACCCACGGAACCACGTAATTATTATCTTATCTAAAAGCAATATAACAAACGATCTGCATGGAGATAACGTGAATCTGCCTCAAATACACCTTTATCTCTCCGCAGATAAATTTTTTTCAAAAATAATTGTATTTTATCTTGATTTAGATAGGTGAGCGTTCTCTTCTAAAAAAAAAAACAGAAAAATGTATACACAGCGCAAGCGTGTGCCTCGCGCACGCGTCCATTCTGATATTACTTCCTAGAACTCAGTACAGTTAATATGGTGATAAAAGCGCCACAAGCGTATGTACAAAACACGAATAACGTCAGTTCGCTCTTATTTGGTATATACGATGCGATTATATGTAGAGCTTTTCACGCGTTAATGAATTTTAAGATGATAATGATGTCAACCTATAATAATGTACGTTATTCATATGTATATACGCGTATATTAAAAGCTTATTTTTTCCTCATAACGCAATATTTACACGAAAGCTAAAAAAAAACTCTAACCAAATAACACCAAAGTCTGGTTTACGTATATACACAGACAGATATATACAGTACGCGTATACGTACTTCTCGAGACGCGTCGCATTACGCAGTCTCTCACGCGGTTCCCTCTCTCTCTCTTTCTGCGCACGTTAAGGTTGAAGTGCGCAATAATTACCGGATCTATTTCAAGCGCCGGGGCGCGACGTCTGCGCGCGCGCGCGCGAGGAGATTTAGGATTTCGGGCGCAGCGCTTTCTCTCTCTCTCTCACTTATATATACACACACACGCACACACACACGAGGGTTGCAACCAAGAGAGAGAGAGAGAGAGAGGAGAACACGTGCTACGTCGCGACGTGTCGCAGACGGGCTGACACGGTAACCCGCGCCGCAGACGCCAGTTAGCCAATAATAGAGAAGCCTTAGCGGGCACTATCCTAGCCGCCCGCTCTGTTCGACATGCAAATACCCCGAGCGCGATCGCGCGCGCGCGCGCGTGCCAAATCGCATTCGTGTCGCCGCAGTCAGCCGAGAAATGGAATAACCTATGCGACGACGACGACGAGTACGACTACGACGACGCTCTTTCCCTCCTCTCGCACGCGTTGTCTAGGTCGCGAACGCGCCTATATACTACAGCGTGTGTATATGAGTGTATGTGATAGTGCACGAACAACTTTCCTGCGCCGCGAGTGCGGGTATATAATTAACTGTTGTTTTTCTTTTTTTGTTATGGTATGTATATAAAAGAGGGATGGGAAGTGGAAGTGAAAAAATTGTTTACAAGAGGAATTAACGAAACACTTGGTATATAGGAGTGAATGTATATACGTTTAGGTTGGTTGGTGGGATGTATATAGCTGTGTATTTGCCGATGCGAATTATAATAATAAAGGCGGCTCGAAAAAAAAGCGAGTCAATATTGGCGCGTCGAGAGAGCCAATGTAGGTATATATATACAGAGTTAAAGGGGAAGGGAATCTGTTTAATATGTATCCCCTGATTATCTCTAAAGTCACGGCTTTCAGTCTCCTTGAGGACGAAGTACTTATAGGGGATCGCAAGCAGGCTCGAGTCTTTGACTCTCCAAGGGAATTTCTTCCTCCGCTCGCGCGCGTGCGCATACACCCCTTTTTAAATCGAAAAAGCTCGTCCTCGCGGGCGCGACCTTTTAAGCTATCGTCTTGGTTACATTTGAATATCAAATGAATATTAAAAAAAAACATCCCACGCCATACTTCGTTTTTAGAAGGGTGAATTTTAGTTGTGTGTTGGGGTGGTATGGGTATCGGTTTACGTCATGAACGAGTGTTTTTAAATGTCGAGTGTTTAATGGTATGTATAATATGTTTGCAAATCAAGAGTATATACAAAAAGGGAAGGGAGCGAGTATTTATGACTGTAGAAATAAATAATGCCTGGGGGTTCGATGTGTTTAAACTTCAGTGTGATAAATTTCAAAACCAAGGGATTTGTAGTGGCCGCGTTTCTTTATGAATGTTCGTGTTTACCTCTAATTAAACTGACACTCTGAAGTTTAAGGAAAGGGTAAAACGATTTTTTTTAAATTATACAGGTATACGTGTGAGAATGAAGTTTCGAGTGTAAAATTATAATGTATGGAATGGAATGTCTTATTGAATTTATATCGATATATATATCAAGTACTTTACTTCCCGCTATATATGCGCCAAAAAACTACATATAGCCAAGAGGCGAAGTTCGAATTTTATGTTAGGCTTTAAATTTTCGAACGGGATTAAGTTGGCTTGTTTACAAGCACCAACAACTTTCGAATTTGTATAAACTACACTCACTTTGCACGCAAACAAATTTGGATAATTAAAAAATTACGTATTTAATAATGTTTTTGTGTATATTATTTTGAATATTTGCTTGCCCATTTTCACGTTTCACATTCCTCGCAATTATTTAAAAACTATTTGCATATATTAACAAGCTAATAACTTTTCGCGACATCGTGAATCGTATCAAACCTGTCTTTCCAGTTTTTGAACGGTAGCTTTATAACGCAAAATCAGTCTCATTGCGCGATGGAATTTTGCTGTATAAATTAATTCTCATTAATTATTTACGTCTAGTAGAAAATCCTACGCCACGGTACTTCATTATTCCATCTCGGAATAAACGAATAATTCAAGCTTGTACATATATACGTTCGAAGCAAGTATATAGCTTTTTAACTGGAACCATTTATTTGACGACATTCTGCGCGGTATGTTCCAAACTTAAACATCGTAAAAAGCTCTTTTTTTTATTGCAATCTTTTAAAGTATTAATACGCCCGACCGATTTGTGGTAATCAAAATATTCAAACATTATATACCAACAAAACATCTACATGCACACACCTGTACCCAAGAACCGCGAAAGAAAAGCCCAAACAAATACAACCTTCGACGACAAAATCGATACCGACCGTACAACCAAGAACATACACATATACACGCAGACACACTTGTTCCTACAAGAAACAATACAACTCCGAGCGCACACCGCACACTTCCGGCCCATTGATTTCCAAAGTTCTCCAAGCAGCAGCGACTGCTTTCTCTCTCTCTCTCACACTCTCTCACTTTAACACAGGCGCACTTAATAAGGGCAAGTCGTCGCAGCGACAGCGGTGCTTCCCGGTGCTCGAGTATCGATCGCGTTCGAAAAGTACTCGAGAGCATGGCCGTTGTCGACGTGCGCGCGCGCTCCCAAGAAAACGCACGCGCGCTCGCTCGCGCACACAAGTGTCAGAAGTATATATGTATATATATATTTGGAGTACATAGAGAAGGAGGAGGCGCGAACTCGAGTAAAAACATATGGAAGTAGGCCAGATAGGAGCTGTAATACTGTGTGGCACGGTTACTGCGCACAAGGGACAATGTACAATAATTTACCATTGGCTCGGCTCTGTGTGGGTGTATGCATAAGCGAGCGAGAGACGCACGTGCCTTTGTTATTGTCGATTTCGTTGTTTCGACAGAGCATGCGCGTCTGATAAGTATACCGAAAGGTGGTTTTTTTTTCTCTTTACCGGTGTTCGGTGTGTGTACATCCTTGTTTTCATCGTGTGGACTTAATCTATACGTTGTACGCTGAAATTTAAATTTTGTATTTCTTTAGGGCAGGTGCGTGGTATTATTCTAATTAATACCGTTGTTCATGTATATTTATGGTGATAATTGTAAGAAAAATAGTTAATTTAAGAAGGGATCTAGAACAGTACCGCAAAAAGTGATACAATTAATATATATATTAAAATAATAGCGATGATCGTTGACACGGTTCGCTAACTAACGATACTTACACTTGATAAATAATGAAGCAATTATTGATAAAATTACTTTGTCGTTGACTGTCGCATCAATTTGTCGCACTAAATATTCCGTTGTCATTTCTTTAGCTCGTAAATTCCAATATCTCTCAGGCGCACGCCACAATTATTTAATTAAAAGTCTTTGCAAAATTTACAAAATGCGTTTTATACAACGCTGCGGGCGGCCGGCCGGCATTATCAATTTACTTTTATTATCCAAATTACATAAATTGTTCGCAGTTAAAATTATTGGGCCGGCTTCTATTAGCTGAACTATAAATAAAACGACAATTTTATTAATGCCTCGATAAACCGATATTTATACTCCGCCCCTGCGCACCACGCTTTTTCAGCCTATAGTTTCTCGTTCACAATCGCCGCTAAACCGGTACATAAACATTCAAAATTTGCGATAATATAACTGTAAAAATTTACATTTCTCAACAGAAACAAAACGCGAAAATCTTCAGTCTTCCTATATTTTTCTTCGTCTCTCCAACGATGAATAATCGCGAGATATATGCGCAGAAACTAGACCCGCTGCACCGGACGATCAAACAAAAAAAAGGAAGAAAAAAAATGAAAAAAGAAAACATAAAGAAAGAAAAAAGAACGGAAAGTGCAACATTCGCGGAATTTATTAATTGAAATCGTAAACGAAGATGAATCCCCCGACGTTTCGCGCGTGCGGCCGCGGCGGCGACAGGCGCTAGAAATTATCGCGCGCGCAGTGAGTCACACTAGCGGTGTCGAATTTCGGGGGAGCAAACGAGCGAGTGAGCTTCACAATGTGTATGTATGTATGGATGTGTCTTTTATATATATGCGACGACGACGACGCGTCTTTGCACACATATTGGCACGGCAGAAAGTTGCGCGTGAGTCACAGCCGTGTGCACACGTCGACGCGTTATTTATAAAAAAAAAAGACAAGATTTCTCTCTTTCCCAATGTATATATATACGTTGCGAGACGGAGTGAAAAGAAAAAGTCCTTGCGCTGTTGACGGATGAGGTGCTGCGCGAGCGTGGTGGTGACAAAAAACTGATAGCCATAAATTAATCCGTCGAAGTGATCGTAAGGTATATAACGGAGAGGGAGAAAGATGGGTCGGGATAAAGCGAAGTCGAGGGATTTTTTTTTTGTAATTTTATTGTGTTGTGGTGTCGGAGTCCGTGAAATAGAGGGAAATTTATTAGTCCGAGGCGTGAGCTGAGACGTCAAATAATTTAGTTTTGAAAAAGTGTGAAATGAGATAGTATATATATATATATATATATATATCATAAGCCTTCGGTTCTTGTTTATTTGTGAGATAGTGTAGATAATCGCTGTGCTCATTTATAACCAAGCAGCTGTTTACCTTATTTTTATCAAAATCTTTGCTGCGCACTTCATTATCTATATATGTACTGTTGATATATACCTATATAGCGTAACGTGTCGACGTTTTGACAATTATTTGTTTACTTTTATTCTATAGTATACGCTTAGTAATCTATTATCAGCACTTGTTAACCTATTTACCTTATTCCTAAGACAATTGAAAATGACCTAATGCATTGTCGCAGCAGTTAATACTGACTTTAACTTTAATTTTAACCGAACGACCACTTTTGTAAATATACAAATTCAAATTTCGTTGAGATTATTTGTTAAAATTTTTTTTATACGATATATTTTGACGGAAAATAAGTTGATGATTAATATTTGTGTTTGCAATGAAACTAATCAATATGGTTGAGGAAAACTTTGAAAACATACATTTAGTCATACATTATAAAACAAGTACAATTTATATTAAAATTATCTAAACAAACATCGATCAGGCAATAACAGCATGCTTGATTCATAGAAATCATAAGTATTTGTTTTAACGAGATCAACTAAAGTAATTGAAAAAAAAGAAAAAGAAGAAGAAAAGGCAGACGAAGAATGATGAAATTATCTAAGCAAACACAGAGCAGTCAATGACGATGTAAAGGTTTCGCAGAAAGCTCTTGCGGCCTGAACACGTGGCTTTGTACGCGGTACATTTAAAAAAAGAAAGCAAAGTTCATTCGCTCTCGTATTCAAAGTCGGCGCAAACAACTCGTCTCACTCTTCTCTTTTTTTTCTCCTCTTGCAATTCCTAGAACGAAATTTCGTACATAATGGCCGCTAAATAGTACAAGAGGCCAACTCGCGCGTAGACGTTATACGTTGTACGCTATATATACACACACATACACTCATACGCTCACTTTTATCTAATTAAAGAGCGCTTATAAATAGGGAGAGAGAAAGAGAGAGAGAGAGACGGAGAAATATACACAAACGCCACGAAGTACAATTGCACTCAGGTATCCTAGCATATATACTACTTGTTCCCTCGCGTGCTCTTTCTCTCTTACACCGATAAAGCAGCACGATATGCACACACAAGTTCAAAGGGGCGCCCTGTGTTCATGTGTATGTGTGCATGAAAGCCGTATACTGTGTGTGTATATGTATGTGTGCATGACACAAGACGCGCGGGAAGGTAGGCACCCGGTTTATGTAATAGTAGGTTCTATCGGTGCTGCACTATACTCGCACACGTGGTCTTTGCTTACATGTATGCATGCATGCATGCATATATATATATAAAACAAGCGAACCTTCCACGCATACTATATATTTACGTAAGTGTTCATTTATACACATACACGCACACATTGTATAAGACAAGAGATCGCGGAGAGAGCAAGAAAAAAGATGTCTAAGGCATGAGGTATAATACGGAGAAGAAAGAGTATAGATAAAGACGAGGGGGGCGGTGACGGTAAGGGAGGGGAATATATAGAAGAGAACAGCGGCAGATAAAAACAGGCCGCCGCGAGCGCTATGTACATATATATATACATATATACTTGCACGAGCAAGAGGGAAAGAGAGAGAATCTGCACGCGCGGGCAGAATTGCGCCGCGACCTACTTGTCTAGGCCACTGTGTCTCCTCGTCGTCGGCGGCACGCCGCTCGTTGTTTCCATATGCAAGTTATGTGGCGGCAGCGGCTTTCTCGAGGTATATATAAGGTATATACACACATATACGTATAGTGTCGAGGACGCGCTTACACGTATATAGATACGTGTAACCCTCTCTCTCTCTCTTTCTCTCTCGATAAAGGAAATGATTTTAGGCCGTGTATATATATATATACATATATATATTGCGCGCGGCTCTCTGGCCCCGATTCTTCCTCTGCCAATTCCGAAATTACTTTCCCATCGCAAAGCGCACGTACGCGCTGACGCCGTCTTATCCCTTCTTGCGCGCGTGCCGAGAAAGGGAAGAAGAAGAAGAGCTAGGGCTATGTCTACGAAGTGTATAATGTATAGGATGGTGTAGACGTTAAATCGATTGGGGATTTTCAATAAATATATGTATATATATACACATACACCAGTGAGTGAGTGAGAGGATTCGCGGTGGTTTCCCGCCGGAGGCGGAGGCGGAGATTATATTATGACTCACGCGGACCGTGAATATGCTAATGCGCGGATCGTTTGTGCATCGTCACTCTATAAATAGAACCACTGCTGCTGCTGCTGTTGTTGTTTGTTTCTTTCCCGGCGTTGCGATGCGTGTGTATTGTGGCGTAATAATAAATCCGAGAGCGAGCGCCGTTGCGGAGGCGGAAATTGTTCTCTCCGTCGTTCTCATGTATAAATATATGTGTACATAAGTATGCAAAAGAAAAGAGCTACAGCTTCTGTACTTCATTTTTTTTGGCGAGTTAAAAAACAAAATCATCACCCCGTAAGTGCTCACAACCCTCTCTTATACGTTAGTATACACACGCACCCTTACTGTTTCTCTCTTATACTCGCTGTAAGTTCACTCCTTTCGAAACCACACGCGTACGTACGCGACGCCCCCACATATATACACCACAACAAAAAGACTGCGGTAGGTGGCTGGAAAAGAAAGAAGAAGAAGAAAAAAACGAGCAATTAGGGAGCCCTCGCGTCATGCTGCTACCGTGCTATATACTCTCTCGCTCAATATAACGATGGAGGCAAGCGCGGCTTCCGGTTCCGTGCGCTGACCTCGAGAGCGAGCGAGCGATCTTGGCCTGGCGGCGGTGCGTTGCATCTCGTTGCGAAACTGCAGCTATATACGAGCGCTGCGTATATACTCGCTCTCTTGAGCAACGCTATATAGTAGAGAGGAAGAGAGAGGGAGAGGAAGGAGGAGCGGGAAAAAAAAATAAACAAAGCGAGAGCTCTGCACTGCCACGCGGGGAATTCCCTTGCTGGAAAATACATTTGCGTCGCGCGAGTGCATACAACGCCGGAAAGAAAAGCGAACTGTTGTGGTTCGACTCCCTCGGAGAGAGAGTGAGAGGCGTGCTTTTATGCTTTGAGAGTAAGCTCAAGGATCTATAATTGTATTTTGGTGAATATGTGTGTGTGTGTATTTTGCAGTGGCGAACAGCTCTCAGGGTTTTTCGCTGTTATGGTCGTTAGTTTAACCAAAAGTTATTGCAGTTTCGCGCTTACCGCCGCGAGGCTTTTCTATTTGTTTGCAGACCGATTTATTTATAGATAATGCGTGTATAGAAAGAAGAAGGGGTATAATTTACGGGCTTGTTTGTAAAGTAATTAGTTCTTGGCATTATAAATTAGCAGCTACATAATTGATTGGGCCGTTAAGTTATACTATAAAAATATATATAATGATGTGCGTGCGCGTGTAATTTATTTTGAGAACGCGCAGGATAAATATACAATTAAGTGTGTTGTTACTTTGCAAATTTTATATGCGCGAAGGATATGTGGAACACTTACCGAAGTGTTTGAAGGAAAGATTGAAGCTAAAATTTCGCCACTAAAAAGAAATTCGCGTTCCCTGACGACAACCACCCCGTTTACGACTTGATCCGCAGATATACTCTGCTATTATAAAAGACCGTGCGTGTAACAACATATCGATAGATTATCTGCTCTTTTACGCTGTTGCACGAAATTTCCGAATATTTACAATTTTAATTTCGCGTATTTTTCATTTTATCAGACCCTCCGATATTTCAGTGACACGCATAGTGATAAGGGAAAAAAAAGCAAGAATGGACGGGTACAGTATATAGCAGACGTCGGAATTCCCGTAACGAAATTCAGCGGGACACTTTAACGGGACGATAAATAACAAATACGCGTAAGAACGCTTTTAAAACAGTTATCTATGCCGAGTGCTCGCCAAGTTGCGCGAACACTCATGCACATGCATATACATGTAAGCGTAAGACACAACGAACGGAGAGAGTAAAGTAGTACACGTGCGCGGTTCCAAGTGTTTACCAATTAATGAGAAAAATGAGCAATGGCGTATAAGCTCGCTCTTTATTATATATAGAGTCTCAATTAACGAGGTGTCGAGGATGTTTGTTATTGTATATATTTACTCGCTCGCATTGCAGTCGTTTTTTTCTTTTTTTTCTCGACCGTCGGTATAGTTTAACGATTTAGCGAATGATTCTATAAACAAACCACGCTCATGCATTTAAATGTATACATTCAACGTGCGTCAAAACAAAGCTTCTCGCGTAAACGTATACCAATCACTAGAATACACCTACACATATATAATTAAACTATTAACCCACATTCGAAAGCGATTATTCGTCATATCAAACGACAGGCGTACGCACTATATGCTGAGCGTTCGCGTGAAATTATCTGCTCATTACGAATTCCGGCGACCCGAGCAACGCTAAAATACGCCGCGGTTATATATCCCGCGAGTACGACGTAGAACGTTACACACTACGTTCGTCGCGTCTACGTCGTCTACGTCGTTGCAACGCGCGCAATGCACAAGCGCGCTGACCCAATTTCATCATCGCGTTCGCGAGTATATGTATGTATGTATGTATGTGTATGTGTAAAGCGCGTGCATCGGAAACGCGCAACAAAACGAAATGCGCTTGGAGGACAATACATAGCGCTTATATGTATGTATATATATAACGTATACACTATTGCGTAGCACGCGCTGAGCGTCTCTAATGAATCGTTAAAGAAATTAGCGCTTCTATAGAGAACCCGTGATGCTGATGATGTTGATGATGATGATGATGATGATGATGCCCTTCTCACGCGCTTAGCTCTTTCTATCGCCGTATGTATACACCTTATAAACAGTGTACAGCGCGAGCATACCGCGAGGTATATATATAAGGAACGCGACGTGTGTATGTGTGTGTGTGTGTGTGTGTATGCACCGCAAAGGAATGAAAACACGCGCGCGGCGTGTGTTGCATAAAAAGCGTTATTTATAGATGTTTTGACGCAGAAAGGTAGAATATAGGCCGCGGCCGGGGCTAAATAAAGCGCCTGCTTGCCTATACGTGTATATATACATGGCCCAGGTATACATGTGAGAGAGAGAGAGAGAGAGAGAGGACTATAAAACGACGTAGAAACTCTTATATATATACACATATACGCGCAATTCGCCCCGTAAGGAAGAAAAGAACTCTCTCGTGCGACGCGCGGCACGAGTTACGTGCGCGCTTGCATGCGATGCGAGGTATACACACCATCAGAAGGAAAGTCGCTTCTCTCTTCGCCTCATTATAACCCTCGACAGTGCGTAACGAGCCTGCCTACTATATAACTAGTCGGAGCAGAAGCCGCCACAACAACAACAACAACAACAACAACAATGACAGAGACACGTATAGCATCAACCGTCGTACATCACACACGCAATGCAATGGGAGCAACATAAATGTGTGTGTGTGGGAAAGGAAAGAAGAAATTACGTATACGTGCGTGCGTGCGCGTACACGTGATGCCACGTGCGGATACCGAACGACGCACAACACACACACACACACACACACATACATTACACATTTGTAATAGTAGTGGTATATAGTAGATAGTCACGCCTAGACCTTCTTTTCCGCGTGCATGCCAGCAGCAAGTATATAGTAGTAGCTATAGAGAGAGAGCGAGCGAGCAAGCGGCTCTCTATCCGCGAAACGGAAAAAGGCACGATGGCGGTCGCTGCTGCCGCCGTCGTCGCCGCGGCGAGTAGTGGGGGATTTGTTTGTAAACATAGCAGCCGTGCGGCCTCGACGTGCAGCGCGCTTCTCGCGAGTAAAAGGGCCTTCGCGCGCCGAGAGAGAGAGAGAGAGAGAAGCGGAGTATGATAGTGGGGGAAGCCAAAAGGAAACGCGCGCGCATGAGAGCCAGTGCAGCAGCAGCAGCAGCATGCAGCTGCACTCTGCTATATAAGCGAGCGAGTGAAAGAGATAGAAGGATAGAGAGAGGAAGAGAGGGTGGAAGAAGAAGAAGGAGCAAGAGAGCGACGTTGGCGCGCGCACTGCGCAGTAGGTATAAGGTGTACATGTATACATATATATATATATATACATGTAGCAGCAGCAGCAGCGTACTTTCTCTCCCTCCAGCCGTTATGTAACTGTCTGAGCCGCCGCCGCGGGACTGGCCTACTTTCGGGGCTTGACCGAGCTCTCGGCGCAACGACGGCGCGACGTATAGTCGTGTATGTATGTATATACATATACGCAACCGTATACTCCGGCTAAAACACGTATATGTATATATGTGTATATATATATATATATATATATGTAACGCTTTGTGTATATATCGCGTGTTTTCAGAGAGCGTTTATTGGGTCGAGCAAGCGAGCGAGCGCGGGGAAAAGAAGCCGCGAAGAAAGCCGAACCGGAGAGAGAGAGAGAGAGAGAGAGAGAGAGAGAAAGAGAATGACGACGCGCGATAACCTGGATGTTGTGTATAGTTGCGGTGTGCGAGACGTAGCGCAAAAAGGGGAGATACGCTTCCTCTCAACGTTGATGTTGTTGCTGTTGTTTCTTTTTTTTTCTTTCGCATCACGCTAAGCGCACGTGGTGTGGCTATGGGTATATAAGATGTAGAGGGAGAGGGAAGGAGAGAACAATGGGATGAGAGAGAGAGAGAGAGAGAGAGAGAGAGCAGAGCGATGCGTCCATGTGTAAACATGTTTTTGTAAGGGGAGGCAGGATCGTCGAATTGTTGATAGTCATGATGATGTTTTTGCGACACAAGAGCTGTGCAAGCGAGTGATTACTTATATATATATATGTTTGGGAATGAGAGGGTAGGAGAAGTGATTGTATGTATGTGGGAATAATTTTTTGGGAGCAAAAATGGAGCGAGAAGTGATTGGGTCCGTTCGGCGTGAGAGAGAATGAGGAGAGATAAATCAATTAGATAACGGAGAGAAAGGCCTTTTTTCGCGATCGACCGGCACGCATTAATTTACAAAGTCCATTAATATATAAATCGGAGATTTCGATATAATTCGGGAGAGAGAGAGAAAGAGACATGATGTATGCAGGGTATATGCTGTTGTTTTATCTTAGCGGTACTTAATACAAATATCAATTATGTTATTATGATTCATTGCGCAAGGTGAAATCATTTTCTCCTTAGCGGGAGCGAGCTGAAAACGAGGCAAAGACGTCACATGGGACAGAGAGAATGTGTATGACAGTGGAAAAAAAAAGTCGCCGCAAAAAAATAATTTCGGTGAAATTCAGAAATTATATTGTCTCGCCATCATGCGCAGGGGGCAATTACGCAAGCAGCGCATAGGCGCAGTGAATGAAAAAAAAATCATAATAATAATAATAATCATTATCATCGTGAGAAAACAGTTTATCGGGCGCAGAGCGACACAAATATTTTTCTCCTCGTATACATAGAGACTATACTAAAAATAACTGAACAATAACAATGTCAGTTCTGTTTATGTTTTTATCATGCCGTTAAAAAGTTTGTAGGTCAGGGCATAAATTTCATTTGTAATGGAACATTCTGCAAATCATCGCGCAATGACTTACAATTCAATTAATCTATACAACGACGAGGGGGATATATATGTTTGCACGCGTATATTTTCAATTTATTTTATTCTGCTTCCCCTCTCTACTTACATGTATTTTATATCATCATGGAATAATTCGATTCTTTTTATGTCATGAATGTCAGTATGTAAGAGAACCTCAGGTTACGAACAATTCGTTAAAAACAAAAAAAACTGACATGGAAAACAGAAAAAAGTTTCAACTTCACGCCACAGTAATAAATGTATACAGTATAGCTAATGATCGACTGTCTAACCTAAGCTTGAACATTACTACTTAAACTGTACATACTTTTATTAAGTCGCACACGGAACTTTCGCATATATATATGAATTGTATATCCCTTCACACGATAATTATTGTTTCTTAAATCAACAGTATATTTTCAATGGTAAAATTACAGTAACACTTTTATAATCATCTGTTACAGGTCCCAAAAACATCGTAAACGTTACATTCTCCTCCCTCCTTTTCTCTGTCTCTCTCCTTTACACTCGCCTCAGCTTGCAAGCGACACGACATTTAAATTCAATTTTCTCGATCCTCCAACCTGCAATTATTAAAGCCAAAACCGTCCCAATGCAAAAAAAAAATAATAAACATGATAACCGACAGCTCTTCTATTTATAAAGCGAAATAACAGGTTTATACACACATACACACACACACACCGCACTGGTGCATTCCGCTTTATTACACGCTCACTGTATATATTATATATACACATATACTTTGTACGCACAATTAATCCAAAAAAGGCGAACCAGGGATAAAAAGTGCGCAGTATCAATGTAGTATACATATATAACTATACATATATATATAACACTACTTTCAAAACGACACGCGGCAGCTCATCGCTCGGGGAGGAGGGTTAGCAGCATCACGTCCTCGCGCGCAAGTCCGCGTGCGCGCAGCGGTATGATGTGCCACGTGCAGCCCGCAGTCAGGGGAAAATTGGATATTTCTCTCTCTCTCTCGCTCGCTCTCTTTTTCGTTACGCGACGACGTACCGCGCGTGTCATGGCATCTATATATATTGTATATTATACGAGCGTGTAAGAAGTAAATATATATGTATATAAGCTTTGGAGAATATTGCCACAACGACTACGGTAATATTGTTGCTGCTGCTGCTGCTCTGCGGATTGCTGAACGCGCAAGGATCGATAACAAAAAGGTTTGCAGCCGTATACACGGCTATATAGCGATGCAACTCAACGTATATATATGTACCTATACACGTGCAAGTAAAAGTTTTGCGCGGACGCGCGCGCTCTTTGACTAGTGACTTTGAATATCTTTGACTTTGAGCCTTTGATGATCGTGAACTAAATTTAATGTCTCTGTGTGATGTTTTGATCTTGGACGTGGAAAATAATTTTTTTTAGTTTTGAAAAATGTATATATAAAATTTCAAACTGTATAGCGTTGAGAAAAAAATAATTCTTTTTAAAAGTATACGGAATTTTTTAAAAGTTGAATTTTCATTTTTGCTTGTCCGGTACATGTACTTTATTTACATAACAATGATTCCAATCAAAACTTCATATACATTTTTTACAACACACATAGCTCATATCGAATCATCATAAACTTTTCCATGATCATATTGTATAAAAAAAATACCAAATAAAAACAAATGTCTCAAACATTTTAAATTTTCATTCCATTCGAAATTAAACGCAATCATCATCGCGTCCCAACGCGACAACAAAAAAAAGCACGCGTAGCCTTGTTATCCAGTGCTTTTTCCCATTATCCAGTTCCCCATTAGTCGCTGCACTTCATATATATATGCACTCGACCACCGAGCTCGCTTACACACATACACACATCTATACACAGGTATGCTTGCGCACTTATGTGTATGCACACATATGTACGACGCAGACAAGCACAAGAGCGAGCATGTATACTCGCGGTGTCGGCGAGGGGCTGCCTCTCTCTCTCTCTTGCTCCCTCTCGTACTATACACACACACACACGATGCTTTGTTGAGCGAGAGAGAGAGAGAGAGAGGCAAGCTAGAACAGCGTGCACACGCGCGAATCTAGAGCAGAATCTGCCAGTCGGCTCGACCTACTGAGCCGGCGGCAGCGGTGCAGCCCCGTGGTTAATAGGTCGGACGGCGGCAGCAACGGCCCACCACGACTAGTAGCCACCGCCGCTGGATCCTCCGGACGACGTTGCAACGCGAGAGAGAGAGAGAGAGAGCACTTTGCGATTCTAAAACGACTGATTTGGGACGTCCGGTTGCACTCCAATCACACGCTTCGTTTCTCCGCTACTGTACATGTGGACATACATATGTGTGTACGTGCACGTGGAGATCTAATGTCTCGCTGTTATATACTACTGCGTCAGGTTCGCACGCGCGTTACAAGCGTATAGAGTTCATTGAGTTTTCTCCTCTCTCTCTCTCTCTCTCCCTGTATACAAGACGGTTGACCACTGCAGCACAAACGTTTGTATGCATCTTTTGACATTCCCATATACACGCCGCTGAAATATATAGCGAGGAGGAAATAAGTGTCACAATCCGGTGATAAAAGCCTGACAGGTGTTTTTCGGCGCCACAGCGTCGTGAATATCGTTACGAAAGCTCAAGAATGTGAGCTATTTCAGCTGTATCTTATGGGCGAAGGGGAGAAGAAGGCGGCATATAAAGCACGACGACGGCGACGCCTATTTCTGAATGGTAAACAAAAAATTCTTCTCTCTCTCTCGAATTCCCGCGCGACGGCACATTCCTTGCGCCACATCGCGCACCAGGGCCATTTTGCTCGACGTCTCTGCGCGCTCTTGGTATGCGTGTTACAATGTATATCAGAGGTTTTTGTTTATTGTTCAATTGTGCTTTTTTAACTATATACGTGCGTGTGTATATATATGTAGACTTATAACAAAACTTGGCAAATACATTAACGTATACGCAGGCGATTGTAAATCACAATGGGAAAGGTAACACTTGTACATTGTCGCGAGTAAATCAAGAAGCCGAGTGACGTAAAGCTATTATATATATAGAGATAGATCATTTGCTCACGGCTCCCCCTCTGTTGAAAAAAGTTGTGAAGCAATCATGGATTCGGGTATGAAATTTCACAACCACATTTTTCTCACTGGCGCCACGTCTAAGCCTATACACCGCCTACGCAAGCTTATGCTCGTATATGCACTGCGGATTGGTTTTCCTCGTCGAGTGTCGTCTCTCTCTCTCTTGCACTTTTCTTTTTTTGTATATAGTCGCCCTCTTATATATATTTTCCGGCTTTCCTTCTTTTAGCGCCACCGCCTACTACTACTGCTACGCGGGGGGAACCTTAATTGAGGCTGCAGCGCTTCGTCCCCTCGTTCTTTTTAACTCGGGGATTTGTCTTGAAAAGGGGGGGGGGGCAAAAAGAGAGAGAGAGTGTTGGAGCTGCGCTTTATACGAACGGCGACGAATTTCGCCGCGGGTATTAAGGGATTAGACGACAGTAGGGAGGGCTAAAAAAGCCCACGCAAGCGCGAGCGTACACTTAATTAGCGTAATGGTTGGCATTGACTCCCCAGAACAGAAAGAGAGAGAGAGAAGCTTGAAACAATGTACAGAACAGAACAACGTATAGTACAGTATAGCGGACTGTTCTCGTGTGCGAAGCACTTTTGCTTTGTGCGGTTCTACGCCCGTGCTAGAGGTGTCGTGATTTCAGCGTTGTGTGTAAGAGAGAGAGAGAGAGAGAGTGTGTGTAATTGCGCGGATGATGGGGCGTGCACGTCGAGGGTTGGGCGTTTATGCATTTTGTTTTTCAAGGGAATAGAGGGTTTCTTTTTGTGCATATAACGATTCGTTCGGAATTTGGAACTGTGTGAATATGTGCTTCATTGAGAGTAATAATAACGGTGTAAAAAAATTCTTTTTAACGATTGAATGATTTATTTCAAGGCTTTTAGCGCGCGTTTATGCGTTGTCGTTCTCATTGCAATAATTTATCTAATTACGCGCCCATTCTCGTAGCTGTGTGCTTTTTTTTTTACTTAAACAGACACTTCATTGTTTTCAGCACGTACGAGTGTTATTGAAGTGTAAACTGAAGTCCCGGTGAGTATATGAATTATAGCTTTCGGGATTTATTATCCGTGTAAAATGAAGGGAATGTTTTGTAAATCACAATGATAAAACAAAAATAACGTCTTTAGTTAAGTATTGTAATAAAGTAAATTGAAGTAGCTGTAAATTTGTTTTCAAATGTTATACATAGATATATATTTGCGCGTGCGAACGCACCTGTGGAAAAAGGTTCTTAGAAAATATATTGCAGCGTGCGAGGTAACCTCGGGCGAAATCCTGGCGAGAAATGATAATCTAAATCACGTATTTAACGATAATAAAGAAAATTTACGACCCGAGAGATAACCGAGATTACGAGAGACGCGCACGTATATATATACGCATCTTCGTTCAAGTACGCACTTCACTGAGACGTTTAAAGAATGCGTTGGTAAACACTTGCCACACGCACATTGTAAAATGTTTTGTTGTATACGTCTAAAAATGCGTTGCTTTAGATCAAAACATATTGATTTACTCCAAATTGAATACCCGTGTATAAAACTTTTACTACGTTTTGCGCGTTGTAAACATACTTGAACATTATATGGATACTTTAGCAATAATTCTTGAGGTCATTATTACATAATTCATGTATGAAAATGATAATGAACGAAATTCAAACCGCTTACATTGCACAATTTGACCATTAAAGGTTCAAAAATAATTTCAACATTCCGGAGCAACAAAACAAAAAAAAAGTCTCCCCCTATACAACTTCTACTTTTTTCAAAACGGTCTTTTCAATATAAATTCACGAAAAAAGCTCACGCGTACTTTAACCCTATATGCATACACATTGCACGCGCGTACACACAAACACAGCATATATATATACGCGAAAACGTGCGAGTCGCGCGGTCGTGTTTACATTGCGAATGCCGGCGTTACAACGCGGCCGCTGCCGCCATGGAGCACAGGAATTTCGATATCAATCGATCGGCCGTTTGTACACCTCTCCACCTATACGTATACATATACATACGACGTATATGTGTGTGCATCGCGTCGCCGTTACGTAACCCCCGTACAGTACACTGCGCACGGCGCGAAAACGAGAACGAGAGAGAGAGAGAGAGAGATATAGACAGAGACAGAGAGACAACAGAGCATCCGTGGCAGCACGAGCACATAGCGACTTTAGCCGGTGCAGTAGCAGAGCAGCGGAACTGACCCATTTCGCTCGATCGGCGTCTAGGCATGAGGGGGACGACGACAACGTATATACATATAGCACGTACTAACGTCGTAGTATAGTCGTAGTCGTAGCCGTTGTCGTCGTCGTCGTCGTCTTCGCGTTCTATGTGTATATATGGTGTACGCGTGTATATATATATGTATGTGTGAGAGGTAGTTCCGCGTTCCGTGAGGGAGAGAGAGAAAGATCCGACCTACTCTGCAACGGAGCTCACACCGGAATAAGCCAGAGGCGGTCGAGTTCTATACGTATGTGTGTGTGTGTGTATGTGCACAGTCGTCGCGAGCTCACGTTTTAAAGGTAATACTTAGCTCAATGAGAATTTAATCGCGAAGTGACTGCGCGCTCGTTGTTGTCGCAACTGTTGTTTTGGAAGGATAATTCCTCCTCCGATTACGAAGTGCAGAGCCGGAGGTTCTTTTTTTTTAACACTCACCGGGAGTGAATGGACATTTAACCGTGTAGATGTAATAATATGTGTACATACACGTGTTTATATATACGTGGTTACTGGTTTAAATGAAATTATAAATATATGTATATATAGAGGGGATTTAATTGGACGATTGTTATTTTACCTTTCTCCATACGTTCGTGTTACCATGCGCCACACATTGATCCTGAAAAGGGAATAAAATATAATATAAAATTGTTTTTTTCGGGATCGTTTTACGTTGTAACGAATTAATCAGCATGTAAACATACGCAACCGCCGCTTTATACTTTTACAAGTCACGAAGTATACATATATCGTTGCGAACAATATATATATATGAATGGAGTCGCGGCTATTTTACATGCCCGTAATTGGAATCGCATACAAAGTGAACTGAATACATTTTTACTTTCTGCACTCTCTTTTAAAAGCGAAAGCACACACGCGCGCGTATATTTTAAAGCAAACAGAGAAGAAGAATAAAAAAAAAAAAAGAAAGAAGAGGATGAATCGCTTCGTCATGCTGGCCGACCCCCTCGATTTATCCTGACCCTGAGGGTGAATCGCTCGCAAGCAGCGTAAACAAGGTTTCTTTTCTAAAGGATGAACAAAAGATAATCAATTCTATATAAATTGAAATTCTAATGAGAAAATTCAATATAATATACTATATAAAAATCATATTATAAACAAATTTTCTCGCTATAAATATATAGAACAGTATAGAGTATGTCTCTTGTATTCTTTTTTTTTTCGATATCGACTTTTATTCTATATACTCGTGCTCTTGCACTCGCAAGCGCGCGCTCGCGAACTTGAGAAAATCCCCCGCGCTTAGAATTGATATTGACATTGCACGCACTGATGCGCCGATAAAAAGGCCGACTGACACCTTGGTTCGCGCGTATTAAGTCGTTTATTGGCTGCTATATATACGAGCGATTCAAGGAAATAGAGATAGAAGTGCAGTTGTATAAAACACAATAGAATTTTATCCAGATGTTGCTCATGGGTTCCTACGCTGACCTATATACCTGTATAAAATAGGGCAATATCCTTTAATTATTTCAAATGCATCATCGGTACAACAATAAAGGTACAGGCACTATTACATATAGTATATACATTTTAACATCGTTGCAAATTAACGTATCATCGTACGTATACAACATACAACAGACTCGTAAAAGTGCACTTTACAAGCGTTATTATCTGCGTCTATATATTGCGTCGAGACAATCGGAACGATACTCGCCGCGTGCGTACGCACCTGTGCGACCTTTAGCATGTATATTCGTAATTGTCTTACGTGCGATGTATAAAGGTTTTATAGAGATATACCTATATGTATACGTGTACTATATACGATCGAATGAGAGCTATATGGGGGGCTGAAGCGCAACGTGAAGCCCCTGGGGTACGACTCTGCTTCTCTCTCTCTCTCTCTCACTCTCTCGTCGCCTGCGATGTAATTGAGACTCGCGAGCGCGTGGTATTATTGGTTTCTAGCAAAGAGAATGCGCGAGCTTTTGTACGTAAGTGTATATGTGGATGTGTGCGTTCTGTGTAAGTGTGTATGTGGCAGGTATTGTTCGAAGTGAATTGCGAATGCAGTGAGGCTCCCACTTTACGAATTAAAAAGTGAAAAGGTGATAATACGTGGCACTGGTGGATGAGTTCGATTCGTATAGATTGAATATTTCAGCGTTTATCTGCATGTGGTATGTGAAAGAACGATATTTTTATTATGTTGTTACATTGTACTTGGATTTTATGTAGTATAATTGATACATTTTTATGACTTAACGCAATGAGTGGTGGACAAAAAGTTCTTGTAATTATTGTATATACATATAAAAGTTATTGGTTCTATTGATTTAATGGAGATTCGTAGGAACGCTTTAGTCATTTATATAATGTATATAGTTTCGTACTACGTGATATAAAGTTTGTTATAGATTACGTAATTCACCTGGAATGAAATGTTTGTTCGGCGCAGAAAAGTGAATATTCGCCC
Organism: Torymus tubicola; assembly: GCA_035583055.1. Classification (NCBI taxonomy): domain Eukaryota; kingdom Metazoa; phylum Arthropoda; class Insecta; order Hymenoptera; family Torymidae; genus Torymus; species Torymus tubicola. The sequence goes on from JAWWEQ010000002.1 coordinate 171,659, forward strand.
AACGACATAGTTCATTATAGAAGCGAGCAATATAATGGGACGACTGGGGAAGAGAGAGCTTTTGAAATCAGAAACATATGAATCATGTACACGTAACAGCTCGCAAAACGACGCAGTTTGAGAAATAATGCATATAGCGTCGCTTGAATGAGTTCAATAATAAACTTACTGCGCGGAAAATCAATATATTACATAAACAAATACCTTGCGAGCATCGATCGATGCGAGGCTATTACTTCGAATTATTATTTTAATCAACTCGATTATATATACAGCGCAATTTTTTTTTGTATACCCTTGTCATACGTAATTATTTCAGTGATGAGCAAAACATTCAATTAACGGAGATGTGTTTTTAACTACGACAAATGGCCTGTTACTATAACGTTTCGAGAAAATCCAATTAAGAAATTGTTGTCATTGTTTCAACTACAATGTTAATGTTATATTGTTTAATATAAATATTATAATGTTGTTAAAAAACTACGTTATATATATATTACCACAAAATTAAGAAAATTCCGAATAATAACAGTAAGATCGTTATATATGTTTATAAATCTACCGATATTTTATTCATATATAGTAACAACAAACGCATCCTGCATCTACTTCATATCCAAAACAACACCAATACGTAAACCTATACTGGTACCACTGTATATACCGCAGCAACATATTTCACGCGACTTTCCCTCCGCTTGCGCGCGTGCACGCGCGCACTCCTTAGCTACAGCAATTTCTCTATATGAATGCAGCAGTATATACGCGCGCTCGGTGAATGGGGGGGAGCGCCGCTCATCGGCAATTTATATTTACGGAATTCCTAGCGTTCCAGAACGCGCGTGTGTGTAGCACTGCACACGCACACACACAGACACAGCGATGAAAACAGCCGTGAAATTCTTCTCTTTCTCGCGCACGATGCGACGTTGAACTCAAAGGGCCGCCAACGGCACGTAATACACACGACGCATCTTGCGGATACTATATACATACATAGTATGTGTATCCGTCTATATATACGTGTCCCGGGCACTTAATCGCCTAACCGTTTCGCCTCCTTCCGCGCATCGCGCGCACAACAGATGCGATCCGCACTGTGGAATGTCGCGGCCGGGAAAGCGCCAAGAAGTGCGCGCTATGCGCGGCCTTGGGGGAAGAGAGAAATCCCGTATACACACAGATATATATGTATGCATGTATATATGTATACGTGCGAGAATTTCTCTCGATTCGTATATATATATAAGCCTGCATGATGCTAGCTGATATTATCATCCTGCTGTGCGCGCAAGTGTATGTAGTGCTTTACGTAAGCGCAGTGAGTTTATATATATGATAGAGTAGCGCGTTTTTAGTTCGGTTTGTTTTGTGTATATATATATATATATATACGTGGGTGTTATAGAGAGGAGCCTGCAGAAACCTTCGTATAAGTAGAGACGCTCGAAATTGCGTATGTGTACCTGCGAATTTGCGCGTAGGATCGTACGGATATATGTATAAGCAGTGAACCAAACGGTTATGCATACGCTTTGCTATGTGTTGCTATATATATATATGTATAATACTTAGTATTGAAGCAGCGCGCGCTTCCTCAAACCTTGAGTTTAATGTAGCTTTTTTTCCTTGTCTAGAGTAAACAAACAGCTTCCATGATTTCGACGTGTTTAGGAACCATTATATAAAGTTGATCCGGGTTATTTACTGCGCATGTACAATGAAAAACATGTTTATTATGGGTATGAAAATTTCACGTAAGCATCGTTTAATCGTTTATTTGGATTTGAGAGAATTTGTATATTCAATTCGAGTCGAGTGATTTTGGTTTATTGTATAACTATAAAATATTTATTCTGCTACCGAAAAATTCAACTTGTAGATGAACTAATGTTCAGAAAGATATATAAAAAGGATAAAATTATATTTTAAATAACGTTCTGAGAAACGTATAAGAGTTAAAGAATCTATTAAGAGATTATACGAAATGTAAATCTATTATATGGAAATGATGCTTGAATAAGTTTGACTACATTTTTACAATTCTTTGTTTATTCCGTACTTTCTTACATTGAATGTCAATAGTATTCTGAGAGAAATAACAAAACAATAAATTCATTTTATGATTATCAATAAAATTTTCAACTAATCTGATACAGTCGCGACCTTTCGATCGTTAGATAATTGATTTATTGTTTTATTAATCTAGTCATCAATGTGCTGAAGGCTGCATGGTATTGTTAAGTAATCATAGTAATCGAAGTATGATTGAATACCTATGTTCTCATAGTGTAGATAAAGTTTTTGGTGTCTAATAATATTAGATTAATGAAATACATCGATCATCTGCACTAATAAATATATAAGGAAAACAGATTAAAATTTATCGTTTATTCCATAAAATTTAATGAATGTTTGTTATGGGGAATAATACAGTATACACACCAACATATAATTAATTTACATATATATATACATATTTTGCATATGAACTTGCATTAATTTGGAGTCAGTATTACGATTTCAAAAATACTTTGTATAAAATTGATTTAATTTGTTGATCCACAAGTTTTTATGTCATTAAAAGCTCAGATATACCCTATCTCCTAAATCATAGATTGAGAATTCTTTTTTAAAACCAAAATCTAATGTGAACTTAGCTCATAAATAAATAATCTACAAGATCTATGAGATTGTCATCAATCAATTTGAAGCTTATAAAAACTGATTAGTCACGCGTTAAAATTGTCTAAAATACAATCTTTGACTACTAAAATAGAAACACGCGGTAGCTATTTTTAAAAACTAGTATACTCATTGCTATACGGTATTTTTTTCCCACTCGCTCAATAAAAAGTTTGTTTTTGTTTTCGATTGCTAATTACCGCACGAGCGTTCGTTTACGAGCTTGAAGCATCGAATAAAAATAAAACAAAAATATGTTTTCAATTTCGTAAGCGTTAACTCGTTGAAAAGGACATTTTTTCAGATAAATCGTACCAAACAAATAAACTGTTTTCCCTATTGTTAACGTCACTTAAAAAAACATTACCGTACCGCTATCTAAATTAGTAGCATGCCCGAGAAATAACAACGAAAAAACAAACATACATCGCACAATTATCTTACATTACAAACTGTGATTCACTTTATTCCCGCGAAAGCGAATTATCACGGAAATAAATACTTTACATTTTCGATAAGCGGATGAGTGTATATTATATTATTATATAAAGCGGACTTTGCATTACAATCGTTATGGAATTTAGGTAGAAACGAAAACAATTCGTCAGTAATATTCAAGCTGTTAACTGTACAGTTAATCCTTGGCGCGCACTCGCATCGATTAGCACGAGCGTATATATAAAAAAAAATGAAAAACAAAGTGCGACAATTAAATTTATTCGCCGCGTTAGACATAAAATAAATTTCTCACGGATCGTGCAAAACAAGAGGGAGAGAAAGCGAAAGACAAAGAAGGTTGCTTCATTTATAATACAATGCAAACTACGATGAGACACTTCTATATAATAGTGTATAAAGAATACTACCAATAAATCTTCAATTACCGCGTGCAACTTCAAAATATTTACACAGCTATACGTATAGCTAATATAATGAGGATATATGCCGATATATCGATGCGCGCGTCTCGTCCCGATGAATCACGAGCTCGTTAACACACTTTCGACACATCAACTCGTACTTACGCGACTATATCTCGTAATAATAACGAACAACGCATATACACGCGTGTGTGTGCTAAAGCAACGTAGCGCACTTACCATAATATCCCATCAAGATACACGCACACACTGTTCTTTCTCTCCCGCATCCAAGCAGGCGCATGCGCGTATGTCATTCAGAATCCTAATCACCTCCGGTGTGTGTGTGTGTGTTCTTTCCGAATACGCGCGCGGGCGGGTGCGCACAATACGTTATTTATAAAGGCGCGCAGGCTCGAAAATAGTCTTATTTCCCTGTTACATCTAAAAATAAAGCATAGTATAGCATATCGAGCATCCGGTATATAGACGCGCGCGCTCGCAGCCACCGCCGTAAAAAGCCTCTTCTTTTCCTCCTCCTCCGCCTATAACTTCTTTGCTACCACCACCTACGACGTGTATTATAATGCGCTATATATATATATACTCGCACGAGCACGCGAATCAATTAGCATTCGAATGGCGTCACGCACGAGCGACATTCTTTTCCTTCCTCCTTCGCTTGCTATTGCTACTGCTGCTGCTGCAGTGCAAATATCTTTATGGGTTTCCTACGCGAGTTGGGTTCTCCCAAGCGCATGTGTATGTATATATA
>JAWWEQ010000002.1:176081-202946 GCA_035583055.1 Torymus tubicola
TATATAATGCATACGTTTATCAGTACAGCGGTTGTGGCTTGGAGCTGTGAGGAGGCGTTTCCGCAAAAACTGATTGACGCACGTGTCGCAGAAGTGCGGAGGTTCGCGCGCGCGCGCGCGTGCACGCAGGATAAAGTCTTATATACATATATTTGCGCGTGTACGCATGCGCACGCGCGCGAGTATGGTTTTAACGTTATCGCACGGCCAACAGTATTGGCGTCTTATCGCCCATGGTATACGCATGTGGGAGTACATGTGCGTGTAAGCGAGAAAAATAACACGCGCCAAGCGCGAGTATAATGTAGCCGAAGCGGGAATGAGCGGAAACGCCTACGAGGATAATGGAACTTCTCCACTGGTTTCGCCAGTTAAAGTGCAAGTGCACGTGCGCACTGTGCTGTTATAATAGGTATATATATATATATATATATATATATATATACATCGGTGTAATGCTCGGGGGTTCCCCGGTGTGTATACGTGAGCTTTTGTTGTTATTCTAAGACTGTATATTGTTCGTTGTATTGAATTTTAACTGCTGAATTTTATGTTCACTTGTGAAAATATTATTTATATTTATTGTAATCTTTGTTGAATTACATTTTTAAGAATACACTATTATTATTTCAATTGATTTTTTTTGTCATTAATAATATATTTTAATTAAATTATAAAATATTTATATATTATACATTGTACTCGAAAAGGTGGTCAAAGATTTACTTAACAAACAGTAGTTAAAACGCTAAATTACTTAATGCATATGAAGTTCTTTGAATTCGCAGAAAAAGAAACTGAAATTACATTAACAAATACACAGGTCGATAAAAATTTCATTCAACAAATGGAGCTGCACACAGGTAAAGCTGTATACCTCGGTAGCATTACAATAAGAATATTTGTAATATTCCTTGTAATGTAAACTTCTATGTATGTATTACTCTGAATAAATAAATAAAATAAATGGCAATGCTATTTAAAAATAGAGCATTGAAATTTAAAATAAGCATAAACTAGAAACATCTTATCGCTATATACTTATTTTTAAATCGTGTAACCATTCGGTAACACTATACAATTCTATACTAACAGAAAAACGAGCCAACAAATTTCAGCTCAATGAAATTTTTTCATCGCCAATTGAAAACATTTTTATCCCGTGGCAAAAAATAAAGAACTGTAGAATCCAACTGATCCACGTGCAGACCAACAACACCTAAATTACTAGAACATAAATTAAGCGTGTATACGTTGTTTTTTTATAATCTCCTACTGATGAATCAGCACTTCTCCATAAATTTACATTTAAAAATAACCGAGAGACACGATGGAACCATTCATTCACACGCGTATAGCTGGCAATCGGTGGACAAGCAACTTTAGCATATGTGTGTGTATGTGCGATTCCATGAATGAAGCGGCCACCGTACCACTGCCGAGTCTTTTATCGCCACGCGTTTACATACGCTCGGCGCCGCGTTCGCGCTCAATATCTATTTTCCGGAAACGCTGCTGCGCGCATCCCACTATATACATATATGCATATGTCTCGCACCTCGTATATACGAGAGAGACAGACAGAGAAAGAGAGATAGAGGTACATATATAGCGCGGGACTTCACCGCGCGTTCGTTTACTCGTGGCATAGCTCGCGCGTGAGCCCCGACGTTTGTTGACCAAACGAATATGTTCTCTCTCCCTCTCTGTGCACACACACACTCGTATATTTTTTTCTTTATCGGGTTTTCGGAATTCTGATTAGGCTGCAATTGCGTAGCTGGAGGGGAAGGGGTACATATATATATATGTACGTTAGCGTTTCTCTCTTTATCCCGTCAGTTTTCAGCAGAAGAATAAATAGAGCATGTATGCATGCACACAAGTCTGACTTGTTTTTTTTTATTTCTTCCTTTTTTTTTAAGATGGCGATCGTCGAGGTACGTACGGATACGCGCGATAAGTTGGCTGTTTTTAGATATACAGCGACTTCCGGAGCGATTGGCCGCGGCGCGATTTTCGATTGATCGCAGGCAACACGAATTTATTTGATTAATTTGTCACATATATGCGATTCGTTTGTGATAAAATTTATTTTCAACGTCTCTTGATAGGTAAACAACGAGTGGTATATATGCACAGAATGACGAAGCAGTGCAATGTTTTGTTATCGTGCACGGACAAAAATAAACCGTGAATGGAGAAATCTTAAAAGTTGACGTTATGTGTACGCGATTATTTTCGACCACGATTTTATAGAGTGTTTTAAAGGTTCACTTTTATATACCGTTGATACAAAAGACTAAAAATAGAGCGACCGATAGGAAAGCCTCCTATCAATCAGTTATTCATATAATAGTCATTCTTCGGCTCGTTGGAGCACAGTAAATTGCAATTTTTTGATTCACACAGACAACATAGTTGCGCGTTTCATGAGCGATCAATCGATATAATAGTTTAATTCTCATGGTATGACTCATCCTTTGGTCTACACAAACATCGTTCACTACTGGAGTTATTAGAACCAGCGTGCGACAGTTTACACTCCTTACATTTTTTTTTTGAGGAAAATCAAAGAACAGTAAGTGTGCTGCGCAAATATTTGCAATCGAGTAGTACTCTGAAGCCGATGGCAAATAAAACTATCGCTAACTCATTCCTAGAATAAGGAGCGCGCGACGATAACAATTGCAGTCTAATTCCCTGTCTCATGAAAAAACAGTTTGACATTTTTTTTTGATAGCGGAAATGGAATGACGTGCGCGCGCAATTCTCTATTTGACTTGTGTCATGTACGTATAATTCGGTTCACGTGACGTTTATTTATCAAATTCTCAAAGGATTACTATACCTACATGTTCAAATCGGGAAACATTTATAAGAATTTATTGCTTTTCTTTATGAAAAATTAAGATTTTTTTTTTTACTATATTGTTAGAACTAAAAATGTTAAAAGTTAAATAGGAACGTTTTTTAAGTTATGAAAATAATAAGAAAATTGACAGTTGTACAAAATTATAAAAAAAAAGTTTGGGGAGCTATTTAAATAATATATAAATAAAATTATACATACTCTATAATATATAGATAGTTATATATTATTATTTTAAACTTATACTGTACATATACAATATATCTCCATCCAGAAAACGCAATGACATCAACGAAAGACGCAACAGCGCGCAATCTGTACAATAAACACACTCGCACCGAAAACCGCGAACAATCCTCGCCGTCGTATAGCGTATAGACGTCATCGTCGGCGGGGGTCGCGATCGCGCGACGCAACGCTTTCAATTATCGCACAGACTCTCGGTGTACACACAGCCTCGTGCGCGCGGTAATAGCGCCGCGAGAGACTTTCCCTTCTAAATATAGAGTCGCTAATTGCGAGCGAGCGTGCGCGAGCACTAGTAAAGAGCAAGAGAGAGAGAGAGAGAACGAATATAGAGGCAAATTCAATTGGCCAATGAAAACGGCGAGCGCGCATTCCGCACGCCGAGTTCTCGCGCTCCCGATTTCCGCGTCATCGTGGCAATCCCCCACGTGTCTTCTTCGCGGGAGTCGAATACATTGCGTTCTCTGCATGTGGTTTCTCTCTTTTTAGCGTTACGACGACGACGACGACGTTCATTTTTCTTAATTAGGAGTGGAGAAGCTTGGGTAAGGATGTTTTTTTTCTCTGTATTTATGGTTGAATAACTGAAATGCCGTGGGTTTTGGAGGTAAGCGAAAAAGGTGGGGCACTTTAAGGATAAGATTTCAGGTTAATTTATTGTGTAAAAGATGCTAAATTCGTCGTGGTAATGAAGATATTTTAAAAATTATCTCAAATGTTAGCCATTTCGACCAATAAAAATAAAGTCGCATTCGCGTGCTTCGAGTTGATTACTGGTGAGTTACGATATATCGTTGCTTCGCAGAGAATTTTTACGATTCATTTAGAGGCGCGCATTCGCGATAATGCACTTATACTTCGGGTTTTCGCTAACTTCCGAAATTAATTGTCAATCTCGGTGTAGCGCTGGGTGAAAAGTACGAGAATGCCGAAAAACCGCAGGTTTGCGAAATAATTAAAGCGTTCATCTTGTAGCATTCATTACGTCCTCGACTTGCTCGAGAGAGAGAAAGAGAGAGACGCCCAATCGAGCGAGCCCCAATTATCTTGCCGATGATTCGTTTAATGGTCGTTAATTGCAACGACTTGCCGAGGCTTCTTTCCTCCTCTCCTTCTCACTATCTCATATATATATATATACACTTTTTCTTCATCGTCGTAGTTGTCCAGCCCGATTGAGATACTCGTTGTTGTTATCGACATCGAAAACTGCACAGCTTCACGATTTGCTGCAATATGTAAGCGTATATGTATCTCAATTTTGCGGATGCGCAGTGCACACGGCAAGGATTTTTTTAATTCGACGCGTGTGCACGAGGATACTTACGTGATTATACAAAATAAGGTAAGTACACGTTACGCCCGCGCCCGCGCGCCTCGAGCTTTCCTCTCTCGTTCGGTAGTTTTCGATGTTTTTGAAAACGTTAACCATACTGCTCTTTCTTCCGAGGTTAAATAGATCAATTTTCCGTGCTATGCTATTAGATTAAACGATCGGGAATTTCTAGTTTACTCGTTGTTCGTGCGCGTTTTTGAAAATATAATATGCGCTATATTATATGAACGTCGCTTTTGTTCGTGGACGCTATAAATAGACTGCAGGAAATGTTTGGTAAACAACAAATCGTTATATCGATTTCGTAATTGAGTATTAACTATTGTATTGACAATGGTGGATATTAGTGATGTGCTAATTCTAAAAAAAAAACGAAATAAACAGAAACAGGAAAGTATCGTTAGTCTCATTATATTCAAACTCGTTGCTTATGAATTTTGCGTATAGTTGAAAATAAAAGCAATTCTTACGAAGATTTATACGCCTCAATTACTACTAAAAAACACCTCATTGGCCATTTTTGTTACCACTTTTTCCTGTATCCACCAGCTAACTCGCGTAATTACAAAACAGCCGAGAAATCGAAACCTCCCCCCCCCCCCTCCACACGCAGCATCCCTTCCTTACATACCCTTCTCAAAAGAATCCTCGAGCTTCTAAAAACTCCACAAAAATCACGCTTGTGTACTTAAACGTAACCTGCACAACTGCATTATCATTGCCCCTTCCCGCCTCTTAAATCACGCTCGAGCGTTTGCTTGGAAAAGCCTCTCAGTCTCACGTGTGTGTATATTGTACATATATATGTGTGGACTCTCTCTGTGTGCTTATCGCACAGCGAGATTTCTGGAATTCCAGAAACGGGCCGCCGCGCAGAGTCCATTTGTCATGTAACCGCATTCTTCGCGGGTAATTTACGCGCTTATACCACGACGACGCATATACCGCGAAGCTCGTTGCACTGTGCGCGCTCGCGCGAGCGCCTTCTACTCGTTCCCGCGCGAAGAGTCCTAATGAAGATGTAGAGGAAAGTTTTGCGCGGGGAAAAACTGGCGAGTGGGAAAACAAAACAGAAACTGGTTACAAGCTGAACGTAGGGAGGGAAGAGCGAGGAGATAGCACGATAGTCGATGGGGACAGCTGATAAAAAATTTATGTCTTTATATGGGCAATTAAGAAAACGTCTAACTGCGTCGTTGCTGCTGCTGCTGCTGCTGTGGTTGTTGTTGTGCGCTACAAGAATCGTCTTCTGCAGCGAGTGGAATGCCGCGAGTACCAGTTTGTAAATTTTAATTGTTCGCGTGGGTATTTAGGTTTTCGACACGCGAGTAATCGGATGTCATCAGGCGGTAATTATATATGTGGGGAATTCACAATGAGGATGGGCTGGAAAATGCGTTTATGGCATAAATTTATAAAAATATCTTGTTTTGATTTTTTTTTTGGTCAATAAAGGCCTTATTGATGTACTCTTACTCATAATAGGCCAATAGCTGTGAGGTCATCTTAGTTTCTTTTATGTTTATAGGCAAAGAGAGTAAAAATATCTTGCTTACCAGCCTGCAAAATCATCCCGTAAGCTGTCATTCACCAGCTTTAGTAAACATGATTAAATTTTTTTTATTCATTGAAAATTATGATCAATTCTCTCAGAGAATAGTGGAAAAACAGCCTATAATTTTTTAAAATCAAATTTTACACATAGTAATTTTGTTCGAATTGTTAAATAACAACTAACAGGGCCATTTTAAAAACATACAAAACCACTAAATTGACGAAGAGAATCTAAAAGTGTATACAGGACCTCCTCGGCATACGGACTATATATCTCTATATCTTAGATCTATTTGGGACCCCTGTTACTCCTGTTTATTTACTATAAAATTTTAGCGTATAAAATTTTCTTTAAATTAATTGATTCTAATAATACATGTCTCTGATACACTATATAATCTAAAGTGTCGACACACGTCCAGTGTGTAAATAAACTTTTTCAAAACCAATAACAGACTCGTATACATAAAACACCCGCAGAACTATATGTTTTGGGAACCAATCGATCCGCGCATGTTGCTCTCTCTCTCTCTCTCTCTCTCTCTCTCTCTCTCTCTCTCGGTACACTCGCACTTGAATACACCTATATGTCGGACAATCTCTGTCTATATGTATATACACATAGAACGAAACGACATGTAGCAAGCATACTCGCGACGACTAGAGAAAGAGAGAGAGAGAGAGAAAAAACAGAAAAACGCAAATTCTTAGCGAACTAGTCGCTCGCTCGTTCGCGCGTGGATGACGTCAGGGGCATTATTATTAGTGGTGCAATTCGCGTTCGCGTTCGCGCGCGCGTGCGGAATGTCGGTCAGTAAGTTATGAAACTGCAGGAATCCATTCGCGGCGCGCGTGTGCGTTGTGTGTTTCTTTGTGTTTCTCTCTCTCTCTCTCTCTCTCTCTCTCTCTCTCTCTCTTTCTCCTCAGTGAACTACTACTACTACTACTTCTATGCTCGTATCTCTATCTCACGCCTCGCGAATATATATGTATACGTGTGCGTCCCGCGATGATTCTGTGTTTATGTGGTACACTTTCTCCATTCGCTAGACAACACAACCATCGAACGCTTAGTTGTATCGCAGTATTATATATATATATATATATCGACGAATTTAGAGGCGCACAAGTGTTCTTTCTCTCTCGCGATTGAGCGCTCGGAATTGAAAACTTTGTATAACGCACACGTGCCGGTATTTTAATGACCGCCGACATCGGAATCTCGAGGCTATGGACCGCTGAGTGTGTGTGTAGCGTAGTTGCGCGTGATAATAATAATAATAATAATAATAATGATAATAACAAAAACAGTAGCACGCGAGATATGCCGTTTTCTTATTCCAAGCATGCGTTTATATATATATATATACACACACACACACACACACACACACACACTACACACTACACACTCATGAAGTTTTGTGCCTTTTGTTGTGCTTTTTGCATGCTACCGTGATGAAAAATTGAAATCGACAAGCTGCTGGAATGCCTACACAAGGACACGCGCGCGTGTATATATGTGTGCATTTCACTTATATATATACACGTGAACCGTGCAACGCGAACAAAACAACATACTTAACGCCACGCGCTCTATTTTCGTGAGTGGTGTTATATATGTATGTGTATATATCGCAGGCACGCGCCAACATGTGCATTGAACACGACAGAGAGAGAGAGAGAGAGCGTGCGCGAGATACATTGTCGGCCGCCTAGATGAGTTAATGAAAGTTTCGAGATAAAAGTGCACATATGCACCGTGTATAATGTGTATGTACAAACTATACGAAAGTCGGATTGTACCGGTACACCAAGGAAATATCGGTTACCACTGGTGTATTTGCAAATGTCGCATATAAGCTCCCACGTGATCGGCTACATATATACATATATTGCCAAGGTGGATTTTTGAAAAAGCTATACGAGTGCAGGTTGCGTCGCGTAATACCGCATGCTTTTATCGAGGGTAGCTTGAGCTGTCGCTGCGTGTCTTATTATGAACGCAGATGATGGTATAACGTTTCCAGAACCATGTCGTATAGTGGTAATTATATTTTTTAACAATTTTACGCTGTAACTATATATTTCTCAACAGCGTGGTAAACAGTGTTCTAGATATTGGTATTAGTGTACGAAAAATCCGCACGAGATTTTCTTCATGTCCGCAAGTATAGAAATGGCAACAATATAACAGTCGAAATAACATAGTAGCAGATGGAGAAAAGAACGTTTTGTATCCGTGCAATATATATATAGATGTATATGTGTAGTATCTCGGCTGGACTGAAGTATAAATAAAAGTTAATTACAAGACACAGGCGCGTTTTCATTCCGAAGCTAGAAAGGAATTTCAAGTAGGGAATAAAATAAAATAGCTTACCTCTACACTATATACAATATATGAGCCATTCTACAGGAAATCGGACACTTCTTAGCCCAAAAATGGAAATATGTGATTTTTGAGTGCACGATTACCAAACTATAGGTTTTTTTTTATTCTTTAGAGCATTACGAATGAAAAGGAAAAGGGTGACAAGTCGGATCGATGTGCTAACAATAAGTCTCAGGTCAATTACTAATAATGAAAAAATGATTAAAAATAGCTCTAGTTTGATCCATAATTCCATCCAAATAATTCTATAAATAACAACTCAATATGAAATTCGGGAAAAGGAAAAAGATACTAGAGAGCGAGAGCTTTCTAAATCTCTTTTCAGAATTAGAAAATGTTGATTCCTTCAAAGGTTACGTGAGTTTGAAGTTGGGCTTGAAACTGACAAAAATGATAGCAAATTCACGAAATACAGTAATCATTGTACGAACTCGATTGTTATTTCCAATTCTTTGGTACCATTTTTCGTCAGTTTCAAGCCCAACTTCAAACTTACGTAACTTTTGAAGAAATCAACATTTTCTAATTCTGAAAAGAGATTTGGAAAGCTCTCCTTCTCTAGTTTCTTTTACTTTTTTCCGAATTTCATATGCGAGTTGTTATTTATGGAATTATTTTTAGATCAAATTAGAGCTATTTTTAATCATTTTTTCATCGTCAGTAATTGACCCGTAACTTATCTTTTTCTTTTCGTTCGTAATGCTCTAAAGAATAAAAAAAACCTAGTTTGGTATGTCTCAAAAATCACATGTTTCCATTTTTGGGCTAAGAAGTGTCCGATTTTCTGTAGAATGGCTCATATATACACATACATATACGCGAACGCGCGCAAGTGAATGAGAATCGTATAAAGGGGGTCACGATTACCTAACGTTGTGTATATACACTATATATACTCGCGTTTGCGGGCGCACTTATATATACTTACACTCTCCGCGCGCGCACGGGACTCCGGAGAAAAACATTAGTCAAATATTCGTTACAATTTGTCATAATGCTAATGCTGGTAGCGGCGGCATCCGGCGCTTGTCTCTGGTAACCGAGGTGTAAAATGCTTTATTTCACCGTGTGTGTATATATATATATATATGTACAAAGCCACGTTATACATAGACACAAGCACCGAGCGATAATAACAACGCGGCAAAAAGGCCCCGCTACGGCGCAACTATATAAGTAGGTTATACGCGCTCGCGCGCGCGTTAGAAAATTCGTCCTTGCCAATGTTCTTACAGCGCGAGTTGCCGTCGTGTGCAGTTACTTACTCGCGTATATGTATTTACGTATGTGTGTTGGAAAGGACGCAATTACGAGGGGATAATAAAGCCACGTAGCAGCAGCAGCAGCTACGCAAAAAGAGACATCGCTCGTCGATGATGTAAAAGGGCGACGCGAACAGGGCAGCGGTGACCTCTTATAACATACACACATATATATACGCTTGGACACTCATTAAAAGTGAAAAGTCATCGAATTACGGAGCACGTTCAACGCAGACTCTCTGCGCTCGATATCTCGCGTCGCGCGAGAAGAATTCGGCCGCTCGCGTATACATACATACACTACTTACCGTGTATATATATGTGTGTGTGTGTGAAGTACATATACACACACTTACTACGTCTCGCGAGTTACTGCGCGCTTTCTCGCGCGCGCGCGTGCCTGGTGACGTAATTGGGGGGGCCTTTCTTTTTTCCTGCGAAATAAGAAAGGAAACCACGAGTATGTGTGTGTGTGTGTATGCTGCTGTTACTGCAGTGTGTATAGAACCGAGCGGAGAAAGGACTTTCGAAACGTATGGATAGGTTGTGGTATATATACATGACTGTGTATATGTACGTATATATACTACCGCGAATCGAGACTTGGAAAATCCCGAGCAAGAGGGGAAGAGAGAGAGAGAGAGAGGGTTCGCCAGGTTTACGTGTACGAGGGCACGTTTCGCGCGATTTCGAGAAGAAGAAGGAGGAGGAGGAGGATACGTGAGCGGGTATAACGGCGCGCCGCGAGCGGCCTTAATACCGCGATGACGAGTCGTCCTGCTGCTGCTGCTGCTGCTTCTGGCGCTCTGCGGCTTCTGCGTCGTTATATGTGTGCTATGTGGGTTGTGTGGAGATATATGTATTGTGAGCTAGTTTTCGAGGAGAGTTGCAGAAATCGGGCGTCTGCCGTGGTATCGGTGGTGGTGGTGGTGGTTTGAGTCTTTTTTTTCGCGTGGTCGACGTGACACCCGGTGATTCTTCGCCGAAGTTTACTTTATTTTGTTTTTGTATTTGATTTAGTTTGCACGTTGTTCGGTTATTCTTTACTGTAATATATATGTATTAAAGTTTACAACGACCGTGACGCTGATAATTATGTAAATGGCTTTAAATTTGCGTCTGTAAATAAAATTGGCAAAAAATTAGGGTATATTCGTATATACGAGCTTATTAATATCTGATTGATAGTATGTGAATGTCTGTGTACTACGGCGTCAGAAACACAGAGTGTATCAAGAGTATAGTGTGGTAATTTTCTATTACCTAAACCCGCTCTATGGGCAACACAGACACATATATATATATACACACACACACGCGCACACACGTAACTCCGTGAACAATCTCAGCTATGCAGCACAATTTAATTCGAGACAAAAACTTACCGTGCAATTTGCTTTTATACCTGTCTATCCTATAAATTCCGCGCCGCTTGTTTATATATGCTATATCATATAGGCGTAAGTGGGTTAAGCACCGTGTTCGCAGCATCCGTTAGGGAATTTTTTTATCTTCGAATTTTTGATGAAATACACAGTCCAAAGAAGGTGCGTGATGTAATTATAATTTCGAGGAAAAACAACGCATTTGTTTACGTATATACTTATTATAAACAATGAAAATTCGTGTTTCCGTAAACAGCAATTATTTCATTAGTTGCTTAAGGTACTACAAACTTATTTTGAAAATGATCTATCGGTTTTATTTGAAATCTAAACTAAAAAGGAAACGTGCATTGTTGTACGTTTGAATTGTAACATACACCGTTAAATACGTAGAAAACACTTTAACAGTGTCAGACGCTAGAAAACGAATGTATCTCGCGTATAGATATGACGAATTATTGTTACTTGGAATTGATAACATTAACAGGATTGTATAGCGAAAAACAAGGAACCACAAACGGTAACAAGGGAAACACTGACAGCTCACTGCTACGTGTGACTCCCCGTTAATTAAAATTCAACCAACGTGTCCAGGAAGCTTTAAAAAAAACTGCATCATCTGAAAAGTACTTAATAATAACGATAATTATATACACAAACAACTCAAACAAAAACAAAAAAAATCATATCATCCTGAAAGAAAGTCCGAAGATCCTTCGAACTTCGCAAAGGACTTTATCTTCATCTTATACACTGGACGGGCAACGGCGCAATATAAACTGCACCGTCGGCGCGCGCAGTGCATCCGTTACTCAAGATAGGCTAGGTCGGCCGTTGCTGCAGGTCCGGCCTCGTGCTATTGCCGTGACTCACACTCGCTGCTCGCGTACGAGAGAGAGAGCCGCGCGCACGGAGTACGAAATCCTGGAGGGGAATAACATAACAAACAAAGCCCAGCCGTCGCAATTTCTCTCTATCTCTCTCTCTCTCTCCTCTTACTGTGTACAACGCAAGAATGCTATGCGCGAGCGCGACCTTATTTCCCTCCTCGTCACTCTCTCTCTTGGAGCTCGAACGCGTGGGTATAGGCTAACTTCGCCTCGCATATAGGGTTTGGAGTTTGCGTTTGGGTATTATGAAATTGAGGATTTCGGTTTGTTGATGAAGGTATAGTTTTTAAACTGTGTTAGAAGGGATAAAGGTAGGGAGCAGAGTGATTGAATTTTGAAGTTGACACGATTGTCTAAAGGATATATCTCTGGTTTGGAGCAATTAAGCGTGGTATAAGTGTTATTTTGGTGTAAGGAAAAATTAAGAAAAATAGGATGAAATGCATTTAAAATATTTGACAAATTTGAAATGGCAGATTTTTACTGCAAGTGTAATATATATAAGTATACAGTGATTTCATTAACAGTTACCATAACTCCGCTTTGACTCGTCTACTATTTCTCGTGAACAAATTATAATCATATGATGATTATCGTGTCTAATATATTATAAAATTGTTTTTCATCATATTATACTACTTCGTAAACAAAAATATTTGAGAAATAGTCAAGTATAATTAGCTTTTAAATAGCACATTATAATATATTTAATTATGCTATCCCGTATTATATGTACAAAATGGTAATTATAATTATTAGTGAGAATTCATTAACTCGAGACGACTGCAATAAAAAATACCTAATTAATCAGAAATAGCATTAAGTACCCAACTAATAACCCATATGAAACGCGCTTCAGACAACGAAAGAAAAAAAAAAACAACGCAAATAGCGGAAGCTTTTTAATCACGTCGATAAATATTCCCGGCACCAGTCCTTCCTATCGAAATACACGCATTACGTTTCACACCTATACATACATTACAACGAAATCCGCTCGAAAATATTCATCACTCCGTAACACCTTGAACCTTTCAACTCTCATTCTCTCTCCCGCGCACTTCTCTCTCTCTATATATATATATATATATATATACTATCCGCGCAGACTACTTCGCGACCCCGACTTCTCGCTCTCTCCATACATCAATGAAACTCCCGTTCCGCGAGATTCAGAGCGAAGATTTTTAATTCCCGTTCGATCTCCAATACCACCAAGGCGCGCTTTCGTTATACACATTAATTGTTCCGATCATCCATCTCTGTCCTTCCCCCCTTCTCTCTCTCTCTCTCTCTCTTTCTCCTATCGCGCAACAACTGCGCAGTAAGTTATATAGTGAAATGTTTTTGTTTCGTATAGAACCACGCAGCACGCGGCTATACAGCGTTACGCGAGAGCTTATATAGCCTCTCTCTCTCTCTCTCTCACTCACTCTCTCGACAGCGCACAGCTCCTTTCTAGTGAAACGCATGGCCCAAATTCTCTAGCGGCGGCCTTGCGCGACACGCGGCGCCGCCGACTCTAACTGTCGTGCGCGTGTATATACAATCAAGCATTGGCAAAACACAACGAGAGAGCCGCCGCGTATACACTGCGCGCGAGCTAAAAGGAGGTTAACGCGCACGCCAGCCGATTTTCCGAGGAAATTCCCGCGATTTTGCGACATACTGTATACCGTGGTAGTGGTAGTGGTGGTGGCGGCATAGAGGCGGGAAAGACAGAGAGAGAGAGAGAGAGGGAAAAAACAACGTAGCGGCTGGCGATTTTTCAGGCCTGGATAATTTTCGCAAGGACGAGTTGAAGGATCTTTTCCGTTGCGCAAATGTAACGGTTTCGCGAGTGCGCACAAGCTGCTGCTGCTGCTGCTGCTATACTGCTATATAGCGATAGCGAGAGCGCGGGAATGAAGCAACCTGAGAGCTGCTCGGTGGTGCGGCGACGCTGCGGCGAGCCTACGGTTGCGATGATGCGGTTGTGTGGCGCCAAGAGGCTCACGCAGGAGAGCATTGGAAAATCACTATTTTTTTTCTGTTTGTTGATGATTGAACTGATTATTGTTGTTGGTAATGATTTACGCTATATGTGCGAGTGGTTATGTTATTAGAGAAACATTTTAATTACATTTTAGAAAAAGAGGTGATTGTATCAAGCGGAGCATTTATATTTCAATTATACATATTGAAAATTACAGGTTATTTAATGGGTGGTCGCTAATTTACACATGCGGTCGTGTAAACAAAGTGCAATTATTTGTTGGTATACATATATGCTCAAATATATTACGCAACCGAAACGATTCTGTTTGTTGGCCTTCCGTGTGTACGTGGCGAAAAAAAAAGAAAAATACAAAGAGAAAACAATGTAATGGAATAATCTACATAGTGCGAGCGCGCAACATATATACAGGTTCCGGAGAATTCTTTGTAATAGTTTCGCAACTGTGTACATATATATATGAGTGCCGAACGAAATTAGAAATTCTTTTGCTACAATCGCGGAAATGAATTTTTAGCTTTGAACTCGCAACTCTCGGGCAAATGATTTTGTTTACGGAAACACGCATGCATACACACACACACACGTATACGCATTTTTCGTCAAAACATTGCACATATTGCTTTCATTAATTCTGATAAAATATTTATTTACGTGTGCGGCGCGTGCACACGAGACAAAACATATATGTGCAAATCTCACAAAGGCTGCGAAAAACTTCGAAAAATGAACCCCAAAATTTTTTTTCGACTACACCTTCCAAATTTTGTTTTTCTTGTTGGTTATACATTACTTTTGAAGAATTCAACATTTTCTTATTCTGAAAAAAGATTTGGAATGTTCTCAGTCTTTAGTTATATTTTCTTTTCTCCGAATGCAATATTAAGTTGTTTTTGATGGAAGAATTTAGAATTAAACTAGAGCTATTTTTAATCATTTTTAAACAATTGATTATTAGCCCCAGAAAAATAATACCATTCGATGGACTTTGTAATTCAACTGCGGATATCTCTTCTAGAGATCCGAACCAACAAGAAAAACCAAATTTGGAAGGTTTAGTTGAAAAAAAATTTTGGGGTCCATTTTTCCAAGTTTTTCGCAGCGTTTGTGAGATTTGCACATATATACGGTTATTAATAGTTTTCCATTATTCGCGATTTCTTCAGGCGTATAATATTTAGCAAAAAACTGCGCGCGTGCGCGTAGAAGAAACTGAACCGGTGTATTTGAAATCAATTTTCGTATCGCATGGCGGGATATCCTGGTCGCATGTGCGGTTTCGATTCGAAGGAAGAAAAATTTAATGCTTGTCAATTCACGGCCCGCGCGCGCACACAGCGCAACAACAACAGTTGCACAATAACAGCGAGCGAAACAACTGAAAAACATACAAATAACAAAAAAATAAGGCGACTGCATGAGCCAATAACAAACATCTGCTGTGTAGTGTCTTGAAATCAATAATAAAATTGTACTCGTAAAAACGTAAACACTGTATTTGCTTGCAAAAGAGATATTAATTGCAATTGGGTTGATTGATTTTTGTGTGGTCTATGCGCGTTGAAGGTTTTTGTAAGTGATTTTAGAATAGATTTCAATGACTAGAAAATATTTATAGAATTTATTTGTAATTTCAGCTCATGAAAATTATGATAGTCATTTCGCATAGGTATAATGTAAATATTTTGAAAACGAACAATGTAAAGCGCTAATTTTAAACCAAACAATCTGTTTGACCAATGTCTGATTCTTGTATGTTCAAACCTCAAAAAAATATTTACGCTTCTACGAATTGGTCGCAATAAGTTCCTTTTCGCATATAACATATAGATGTTAAAAAGAATGTATAAGCATTAAATTATTTTTTAACAGTTCATTTGTTTCATCGCCTGTCACGATAAAACATAGCTCAATAAGGAAACTTACAAATTCCCCCATTACCACGGATTATTCCTTATCGCATAAAAATTTCTTTTTCGTTTATGTCGTGGATTTCCCGGTGGCACAATAATAGCTGCGCAGATATATATACGGGAGGACGTCACTTTTCCGCGGGGTTTTCCACTTTGGTCCCTGTTGCTGCATGCTTTAATGGAAAACCAGGTGGGAGGCACGTGGAAAAAGTTTTTTTTTTACAGGAACTGCGCAGTAGGCATTGGCACACGCCGCCTACTTTCTCATAATCAATCAAGGAAAAAGAATTACTTTGGTTAGCTTATAATACTTATATGTGTTTGAAATTTTTATTAAAAAATCGCATGCATTTTCTTCGAAACTTTCTACCAGAGTAATGCGAAAAAATATATATACCAGAAAGTATATATATATATGTACATTTTGACTACTTTTTTTCTTGCATTTATGTGTTAGCTTTCCAAGAGGCTTTACGATCTTTTGAAAAAGTGTCATTATACGCTCGCGACCGCGAGAAATGAAATGAAAAGCTCCGCGTGTATACGCGACCGGTTTTATTTTCATAGGTTCGCGGTTATATTATATATATATATTTACAAAAAACCTTACCATGTTTTTATGTTTCTATTAATTGTACGTGAAACCACCTATTTTAATGCCGAGTATACTTCCCGATGATAAAAAATTTAGCCGATCGTCAAAACAAAAATACATTGAAAATCGGCACAGTAGGCAAAAACAAAATTCACAACGGAACATTATCATTATATATATTTAATTGAAACCAGTTCTATCTAGAACAGCAGGCACTGATTAGATCGAATGTAAACCAGCGCTGAATATATAATTCACACGTTAGGCGCCTAAACAAACACGTTGTTCCTTTTTCTTTTCTTTACTTTTTTGCCTGCACTCTCCCCACGCCAGAGGTGCAAAACCTAACGAGACGGCATCAACGCGCGCCGCACACCGGCGCGTGAACCGGAAATCGGCAGGATTCCTGCGCGCACCTTTGATCGCGCCTTCGTATGTATGTGTTTGTGTGTTATTTTGCCTCTCGCAAATATGTAGTCCTGCGCAGTTTCTAGACCGCGGGAAACGAATGCGCGCGTGTGGTTTTTCTCAGAGCTATGACGCCGCCGTTGCCGCCGCTCTCTGTAATCCTTTCGAATGAGCTGTACCACCGTGGAAGAAACTCATCAATTATTCCGCGCGAGGATTAAGAGTTATTAGAGGCATAAAGTTTGGGGTTTACGAGCTTTCCGATGGTATATACATACCTGCACGATCTCGTTCGATATGATGGTTTTCGAAATTGTCGGTTTTCGAAAAATATATCGTTAAGCCTTGAGGGTACATTAGGATTATGCGTGCGTTGAAAGATTCCGAGGATCATCTCGTGCTGTATTTTTTAAATTCTATAGAAATAATTTTGAAATTGAGAAACACTCCTCTAACCTCTCACGCATTTATGTAAAACTTAACTTAAACATGTCAATAAAGTCTGTTTCTTTACTAAACTCTTTTTAGTTATAAAACCATTTTCCACCCCTTTTTTCAGTTTTAGTTGTTATTTCAATTATATAAACTCTTCTTCATCGCGAATAGTGCATAAAACAAGGAGGAAACGAGAGAATTTCTTGTAACAAGAACCTGTGCTACCATTCGTTACACGAAAATTAATCAAACCCAAACCCTTGAAACAATTAGAATTGCTAAAACCATTCCCTTTCCCAAACAAACTCCAATTTCCATATACACGTTTCACGTACGCTATATACCATCACACGTATATATCCACATTAACGGGGTCCGCGCGTATCCTGCGCAAAATCAAAACAAACAATCGTGCGCCTGAAAACATCATAAAAACCTCAGCGTATAGCCGTTTGATTCGCAGCTCCGGAAATTGCCCTCATCCTATACCGCATATAACCCCCCGCTGCCAGCACCATCCAGCACCGCCGTATACAGTACATAAATCCTTTGTCGAGAGAATTCACTCGTCATGATTCACGCAACCCACATCTCTCTCTCTCTCTCTCTCTCTCGCCTAAAAGCGTGAGCACGCCAGCGGCGAACCGTTACAGAAAAACATCGGAGCAGTAGTGGCCAAACATATATACATATATACGCGGGCGGCACATGAAATTCCGGGAACGATGCGTATCGGCGAAACTTTGCGCGTGCGTGCGTGCGTGCGTGCGCGTCTTGGACGCTGCAAAGAGAATGAAAAGAATAACGAATATATAGGATGAGAAGAGGTCTAAAAGGATTATACAAGCGCGAGAGAAAGAGAGAAAGAGTGTCTGAGAAAAGTTATAGGATATAGTATAATGGTGCAGCGGCTGGCCTGCGCATCAAAGCGCAAGAATCCCGCCGATTTCCGGTTTCTTTTCATCCGCGCGCGCGTGCGCTCGTTATACTTCCCGGCCATTAGCATATCCTGCCTTCAAGTATAGTGAACATACACACATGTGTGTGTACATGTATGTACGCATCGTCGTCGTCGTTGCCGTGTATGTATACATGAGTTTGTGTGGTTTTTAGCGAGTTAGAGCCATATAACACACGGTGGTATATGGTTTCTCCTGCGTGCATGCGCGATTCTTCCGTTGTATATACCGAACCTCGGGCAGCTGTCCTCGAATAAATCGGTCATTATGTAACTTTTATTGCTAAAATCTTCGCTGCGAGTGCAGCTGTATCAGGGTAACGTATGTGTCGTCAGCGCTGCGAAGATCATTTAAATAAAGTATTTTTTATCATTCGGTTCATATATATATATAGGAAGTATACGATCGTTGACGGGTTTCTTTCAACGTTATTTATTTGTCGAATGGTAAAAAAATGTTCACAAATATATAGGTTTCTATTTTTAGAAGTCGTTTTAGCATCGAGCCTTGAAAGAGAATCTATAAATATGTAGAAATAATTTTTAAAAGCATTTCACTCCTATATATACATCGCTTGTCGAAAAAAAAGAAAGACATTTCTTTGCGCGGGTATAAACGTATAATTTAGCAACCTTCGTTTTTCTACAAGATATTATGCAACGTATGTTAGAGTGAATTTTTTTTCTCACGCGTGAAAGTGTATATATATAACTCAATTGGAGGCACAGATTAAAACGAACAAAAGGCGCATTCTTTCTTCTTTTAATGAGATAAACACTGATACACTTTTTATCGGGGAGTCCACTCACTTCATAAAATTGGATGGGTCGGGCACTGAAAGGTTAATGATACATTTTTTTCCAGACGGGCAATGACATTAATTCTTTCCAACGCAAATCAAACTTATCATGATTTATCATCCGATCTCCATATATAATTACATTAGCCCATTGCTTTATTTATATACACACACACGTATATATATATACAGGAGCTCAAATAATACTGTTCAATTAACCAAACTCTGAAAGACACATACGTGACGATATATATAGATATATGTCGATTCGATATAAGTTATCAGTAATTTGCCCGGAAGTTCTGCGCAATAACTCTCGTAAATAAAATATACTACGCGGGATATTTGCTTGTATACGCGTATTAGATAGAAGTCTGATGCAAAGAGCAACTTGCACGCGTGTTATAGAATTTGCGCTCTAATGTGGCTGCTACTGTGATGGAAAATTTTACTCGATCGTTATCGCCATCGTGCTTTTTAAAATGAATCTATGAATTTCAGCAACATTGAACGCGCGCGCAAATCGGGGGGGGGGGGGGAGTATCGTATGTAGAACATTACACATGGTTCATTGAGGTTGACGTCAAAATGGGCCGCTTGTACGTCTGTATATATATAACTATTATGAACGAGGGATACACGTAATGAATTCGTTAAACGCGGCGCCGAGAAACCATCGAACAGCAAATAGATTTAATTTATCGCATTATCTCGCATGTGAACAATGATTACAATGTAGTTTCTGCCTTGGTTCTGGATAGAGGCGGCTTTGATCAACATGTTATTCGCTTGGTGAATGCGCGCGCGTAAGACTTTCGCCTTATTTTCGAACATTGAAATGAAAATTACCTCATAATCAAACGTAATTAGTTTGTTCAGGTTGGATAGCGCGCATGATATATATTTAAGGACGTTTTTGTGTACTTTCCTTGTTCACTTCGAGCTTTTATCAATCTGAATAGTAAACGTTATTATTTGAAGTTGAACGAATATTATGTTATACGAATTTCATATTTATAATTCTTAGTCTTTGAGAATGATTACTAAGAGATGATGAAAGTTATTTTCCTCAATAAAAATTAAAGTGAAACTAGTATTTGAAATTTGTAATCTTATTAGTAATAAAAAAATGTTAAATAAAAAAACTTCTTAACAAATAAACAAGAAAAAGTTCTTTTTATTTCATTTGGATTGAAAGTTGAAACTCTGATAGAAATCAAATCGGCGTTCCTTTCATCTTAGAAAAGTATCATCTCTTTCGAATTTAATAATGAATAGACTTTGGAATGTAGAAAAATGAAAGTAGAAACGTTAAATTGTCTGATATCTTACTCTTTAATAGTACGACGTTAATGGTAAAGCAATTCTTTCCTATTATGATTTTCACATTCCATCCAAGAAAAAAGACTTCTAAATTAAAAGTACATATTTCAAGTACACTTAGCTATATACATTGTTACAATGAATTTGTGGTACCATTACAAAAATTTAAAAATGCGATGTATTAAAATAAGTTTTCTAATTTGAAAATCCCACCACCACAAGACTTTCAAGGCATAAAAATAAAATTTATACGGCCTGTAAAAAGGAATTCAGCTTGCATAAAACCCAAAATAAACATTTGATACTGCACCTGCTTCACTTTACTATCAGGGAATAAATCTGAACCTAATTACATAAATCCAAAAGCCATATAAAGCGCATATATATACATCTATATATACACACCACCACAATTTTGAGAAATCACGTGAAGAATTTCGCTACACGCATTATCATAACGAGCTCGCGCTGCACTTGTTCCAAAGAAGCCGTCCGTCCACACTATCTCCTCAATAAAAAAAGTCGTAAAAAAAACTGAAAAGACGTTCACGCAAGACTGACTCGTGTCGGGGCACTCAAATAATAAAAGCTCTTTCTCTCTCTCATTCACTCACTTCCTCGCGCGACTAATATCATAGCGGATCAATTAACCTTGCGATTGCGGTGGGCGCTGTCTCTGGGGAATCCCCGTGATCGAAATAAAAAAAACTCCTTCGTAAGTAAATGTATAAAAAAACGACGAAGGCAATGAGAGAGAAAGAAAAGGCCGCAGGTGGCATTCCAACATCCAGTGTGCCATAGCGGCTCTCTCGCCTCGTTTAGACAAGGCGCGTTTGCTTTTTCGGTATAATACACGGGGCCCGTGTTTCGCGCGGTAGAACGGCTCCGAAAAGTAGCGCGCCACCAGCGTCGCCAGTTTAAATTGAAAAAGACACGACAAGGGGCCAACGGGATTGGGGAAAAAGAGCGCCGCGGTCTACCGCACCCGACGAATGGGTTTTCCCGCGATCCCCAAAAGAGAGAGATTGTGCACGAGTTTTGATTCACCGGTTCCGGTGTTCTATAACGCATATATATATATATATATATAAAAGTTCGAAGAAAAAACGCATACTTCCCTTTCCTTTTATTTGACAAAAAACCTAAACCACCTCACCACCTCATATACTGATAACGCATACATATATATACAAAAGCTTCAAGCGTCGGACGTATATATATAATACTCCATCCAACTTAGTACGGCGTCGCGACGCTCGCGGAAAATGTGCAGCGGCGAAAGGATATGAAGAAAGCCTATACCTATACACACACATACACATTGAGGACTATACGACGACGACGACGACGACGGCGGCGGCGACGGCGAGCAAGCGCGAAGAATGCAAAAGACAATGGAACGTGTCGCGTCGCGCATGCGTGCCTTCGGGGAATGCGGCCCCGTAACGGCACATCCGTTATCCGCGACGTCTGCTGCGCGCGCGCGCGCAAGCGAGAGGGAGAGAGAGAGCCAGCCAGCCAGCCGGCCCGGATTCCATTGTGCACTTGCCTGCGCATGGCAGGCACCAAGTGAGAGGAGGCCTAGGAGCGCACAGGAGAGGCGCGCGCGCGCGCTCGGCAAATTCGCGAAATATTCGTGTCAGCGAAAAGCTGCTGCTGCTGCTGCTACTGCTGCGTTTTCCTGCAGTTTAGCGAGGAGAAGGAGGAAGATGTAGCGAGAGGGAATTTTGATGTAGATGATGGGGGGATGGTTGGGGCTTTTGACCGTGGTTACAGGAGGAACTTTGTAGTGGTTGAGAAAAGTGGAGGGAAATAAAAGAGGATGTTTAGTGACCGAAGGTAGCTGAGATTCAGTAGAACGAGTCAGGAATAGCGAGACGATAATCTTTAGATACTTTCTATGTATACGCGTGTTATCTAATTAATTATACAATTCTGGTAGTTTACATATATATATAGATATACATGTGTATATTATACCTGAAGTGGGATTGAGAACGTTTAGACTTCTGTTTTAACCCGAACGATTGAAATATTTCTACAGATTAAATTGATTTCTTCTTCTGGGTTTCTCTAAATTGAAAAGTTGTTTTCTATCAGTGAGAGACGCGTGCGGCTGCGCGCAACACTGAATCGTTTAAGATAACCAATTGAGGATTAGAATTTATAAGCGTGAGCGGCATCGTGTGAAGTTACACAAATGTAAGGTGTACCCAAAGATTCGGTCCCCATAATTTAGTGACACACGCATTTGAAAAAGCACTGCAGGCTATATATACGAAACACAAATACCGTGAACACGTGGAGCACACGTGAATATGAAAATCAGCTGGTGACCTGCATAGAAAGATCGAAAAGTCCCGATTACTCAAGAGGAAAGTATAATAGGCGCGGTTGAAAACTCGAAATACATAAAGTATCATTCGCTCGTCTCTCCTCACATTTGCATTTTGCATCCTAACAACCGCATCTGTTTCTCATTCACTCGTGGTTCTCTTTTTGTTATACTTTTCCGGTATATCATTGTCCGTTGCGCTAGATCATGTTTTTACAACCCCGCGGTCTCTCTGTGTACACACGCTACACGCACCCTGTTATTTGGCTTTCTTTCCGTGGGAAGTGATACATAAGAAAGTGTATGCAAAGGGGCAAGTAGTAGTAGTATATATGCAGAAAGTGTGACGGAAAGTATATATGTATATGTGCTTTGCAAAACAATAATATGCAGACGAGAGAATGATAAGACTCACTCGCGGCTTTTCCATGCTTACATAAAATGTCTTACATAAAAATGCTCGTAAAATTAGCATAGGGCGGCATGAATTCCGCTTGTACGTACGCCAATGACTATTTGCAAGCTCTTTTACCCGCTCTGTAATTATATTTATCAGAAATTTGCATTACGCGGCCATTAGAATGCTTCGCAGCTCTTCAAATTCTTAAAATATATACTTGAAAAACGCGTTTATATTTAGCCCAGGTGCGAATTGTATTATACACCGCGTGAGAAGCAGTTTTTTCTTCGTACATTCAATATCGTATAGAAACTACAACAACAAACGCGCGGCTGTATACTTATACTATATATATATAGATAGAAGGAACGAGAAATTTCCAAGCCTCTATTGTTTGTCTATATAGGCGGCGAAATTCAAAAAGCATAATCTTAATTTCCAACAGTCGCAATAACAATAATCCGGCAAATAATTTACGATCGAGAATTTAGAAAGCTCTCGTTGCGCGAGATCTCATTTTCTCTCGTCACGACTGTTCGCTCTCGCACGAGCGAACGCGAGAGACTAGCGCGCGCGAGCTTTCGAAAATATTAATCTCTCCGAGTCGAACGCGCACGCGCATGCGGGATTACGTACAGTTGTGTTTGTGTATATGTATCTACTTATATATATATATATACATTCGTATATTTAAATGTTTTTATTCTAGCACGGTTTAATTACTCTATTCGGTGAATTTATATTACGCTCGGAAAATTGAATTACAAAAATATACCGAAGAATTTAATGTTATTATGTTTCATTAGGCGCGCTTTATGTAAACACCTAAGGAGCTTAGTTTATATAAGTAAATATCTTTTACACGTGATAACTTAATTAGTGATGTGTAAAGAAAGTTATTATACACGCGCGCGTGCGAGAGCAGGGAAGCTATAAAATTTGAATATCTAATAAAGTTGGGGGATCAGTTCATTGGGTAAGGCCTATACTGCTATGGATATAATTAAGCCGCATGCAAAATTTTAAAAATAGACACGAGGAAAATTATGTTAAATGGTATATATATGCATATGATTTGAATAATGAAAGTCGACATCTCGATGCGCGCAAGTTTTCGGCTGCACTTATATTAGCGTAAGAAAAGTGTTTTGAATTAGAATATATTTGATCTCCATGCTATTACCTATCAAATTTATCCGTCGCGTCAAATATTCCTCGCGTATCTTTAATGGATCCCCAAACCGTATGTTATATACACGCGGAATAATATCGCGCTTGTACGATGCAGTATAGGGAAAAACTTATTTCATTGCCACTTGTCCTTTATATATATATATATAGAAATCTATAGTAATATTGTAATAGAGATATCCTCGCAGCTTCATTTTTTCTCCTCCTTTTCCACGCGCGTATACATGAATATCAACAATCGAATTTATCGTGAATGAACCTCGCTTGGGCAAATTAGCAAGGAAAACGATAACAGCCGTAGTGAATAAATTCCGCTCTATATGTAAAACTCGATCGGTAAAGTGCATTAATTCGCCGTACTATACAGCGCGCATCAGCTCGTATAGGCATATTTTTCACGCGAGCGCGTTCTTACGATCAAGTGCAGGAAAGGCACTCGTGTACTCGCGAAAGAGACGGGCAAGAAGGAGAAGAAGAAGAAGAAGAAGAGAGAAGTCGCAAAGAATAAGAAGGAATGAGCGCGAGAGGGAGCGCGCGAAAGAGAGTATATGGAGAGGAGAGGAGCGCGGAGAGAAGGAGGAGAAGGAAAGAAGGAACGGAGGACATCGAACTGAAATGGCCTCTGGGAGCGCATTCCAGTATTCCACTCTCGCTACCTTACTCGCTTCATCTTTCTCTCTCTCTCTCGCTCTCGCGCACTCGCTCTCTTGCGGTCGCTGCCGCCTGCAGCCTCGTCGGCAGCAGCAGCAGCATCCTCCTTTGGACTCGAGCTGCTCTCCGCTCGCGCGTCCTTTTATTTCGCTCGCGCATTCCTGCGAGTTTCCAGTCGCAGAGCCCAGAGAGAGAGAGCAGCGACTCTCTCTCTCTCTCTCCTATATACCTGCGCGAGATTCAGTTTAGCCGTTGCTGCAGCACCATGAGCAGCAGCAGACTCCCCTCGATCGAACTACCAATGCACTCGCTAGGCCCTGAGAGCTACACGGAAGATCCGGTTTTTCAAAACGCGCGCAGAGACGTTGCCGTTGCGCATTTTTCGCTGTGGAATATGTGCTCTCTCTCTCTCTCTCTCTCTCTCTCTCTCTTTGGCTTTCTTTCATGATGAAAGAGAGAGAGAGAGAGGCTAAATTTTGCCAAAAGGAAGATGCGAGAGGTCGATATAAGAGCCGGTGAATTGAATGGGCGCGGTGTTTTGGATATGGTTAATTTGCTCGAGAGAGTTCGTTTTTTTTAATGCAGTGGATGTATGCTAATTTGGTGGATTATTGAGGGACTTTGGTTTTCTGTTTGTTTAGGAGGGGTATTAGCTTTTGAACGGGATTCAGGGAATTGGTGTGGCGAAACCGGTATATATGCGCGTGTATATATATGATTATATTGCGACAATCCGGATATTTGAAGTTTTGTAATATTTGGCGAATTATTTAGAGATAGCGTGGTTGATAAATTGTAACTAATTAATTGGTATGTAAATGTAGCGGAATTTAAAGCGAATGTTCACAGTTAAAGTGGCTTTAACATTGCTAAAAATATGCAATGACTCACCTGCTTTAACCGTATGGTACAATCATAGTTCCAGCATGTAAAGTCTGGAATGCCGCCTCCAAGGTTATCCTTCAACTGCCTGATACTTTTGAAAAACTTTAGAAAATGACTTTCTATTAAATCATGTGCTTAAATTCTATCGAAGCATATTTTAATAAGGGCTTTCAAATTATATATTCAAAATTATTATGTTAATAGGCTAACATAATCTTTTTTATTTACCAAAATTTTAAATTTATCACTATTTTAATTTTTAATTCACCTTATGATTTAATAATATTTGGATATTCTGAAACATAGAAGTGTCAGATTAACAAATAAATTATGCACATACCTTACGAGTTTCTAAAAATATTTTGTTACATATTATATGTGTTTAAACAGATATCACCTTAAACTATTACCTGGATTCGTTTAGTATTATCATTCATTAATTTTGAAAGTGACGTGAAATCGTTTGATGGTTCAAGCTTACTATTTCTGGCATCTACGTAACATATATGTAATGACATTTTTATCTTCCCAAACTTGACGTCGTGAAAAGCAAATTTTCTTTTTAATAAAAAAATTTTGCCGACGAAATTGGACCTCAATTTTCGTACTATTTTTTTAAAACCTTCGGTAATACTTTCCCTTAATTAAAATTTTAGTGGCCAACTGGAATTCCCCTATGCTGTCGCAATTTAAAACCGCCATAAAGACTAAAAGTACAGCTCCGTCAAATAATTCAAGCGTCGAATTCTTCTTATATCGTTACACTTCTTCCGGTCGACGAAGCTTGCTTTAAAAAAAAACCAGCCTAAAACAAAGTCAAGCGCGAGCAAACGAGCACATGGCGCGTGTGCGTGCACTTCCCTTGCTGATGAAAAAAAAACTGCAAAAAAAAATTCGAAAGAGCGCGAACCCAACTACACTAAACCAAGTCAAAACAACGACGCGTCAGCATAATAGACGAAAAAAAAGTAGTCGCATGCGACATAATCACGCGCCCACATATATATATATATATATATATATATATATATATAT
>JAWWEQ010000002.1:203046-220236 GCA_035583055.1 Torymus tubicola
CATACTTCTATATACTGCAACGCTATGCAAGTAATATAGCGTTTACGTTCGGAATCGAGCCGCGTCGGAGTTCCGCGTACGACGTACGTATATATACATGTATAAGGTGTATATATATGAAAATATATCCACGTGACTTTGGCGCTCTGGAATGAGGGTAAAAAAAGAGCACGCGACACGAGGAAAAGAGAGAGAGAGAGAAAGAGAATAAAGTTTCTTGCTTGCGCGAAAAATTTGCCGAGCTATCACCTCGCACGCGCTGCGAATGACGATAACGAAGCGAGGCGCGCGCGAGAAGACGAGTATGGGGAACAGTGAGAAAATGAGAAAGAGAAACGAGGAAGAGAAAGAAAGAGAAAGAGAGAGAGGCGGGCAAATTAGAGAGGCATAAATGAAAAAGAGGCGGAAATAGAGAAAAAAGACGGGAGAATTAGGAAGAGAGAAGGCGCGCGCGCACACGCGCACACATGAGTTATGAGAGAGAGATTAATGTTGATGCACTTGATTATATATACATATATATATATGCAGCGCTTGAATATTTTATTATTTTTTTTCTTCTTATTCTGCTTCATCGTCTTTTTTCAGCTGGGTAATTAAGTGATATTTATGCGTCGGCAATGTGGCTAAATTATTTTAATGATTGCGAGAAAAATTCATGCGCATATATATATCCATACACACTGTATACGAATATATAACACAAATTTGATTTACAATTATTCATTATTATTTCAAGATAAACGACGAACGACGCCACGAAACTTATCGAACGTTTTCTCACGCGACTCACTACCGAGCTCCGCTATATAAAAAAAAGAAAAAAAGTCTAAAAAAAGAAACTTCTCATTCATACTTCTCCCACTCTGTTCGCGTATACTTTATCTCCTCGGTTCTTCTAAATCATTCTATACGCTCACAATCAGCCTCTCGCGTAAAAGAAGTGTTTCCTCTTGCATGCCACGTGACTCTCTTCCAGCGTGACATATATAAAATAAACCAACGCGAATCATCATCACCAGCAGCAGCAGTACAGCACGCGGATTAAAAAAAGCCAACTCCCAATCATCGTCCGGCTAATTGCTTCGCGGAACAGCGTGTATTCCTAGGCAACATATACTACTACTCTTCCTTCTCACTGATAAATAAACGCAGAGACAGGCCGAATAATAATCTAACCTCTGGGTCTTGGAGTATATATATACATATACGTATGTACGCACGTACGTACGTGTGTACATGTAGTAGGGGGCGAGTCGCGTCGTATCATCGTACAGTAAGAGAGAGAGAGAGAGAGAGAGAGAGAAAGAGCGGGCGATGGCCTGGCCGCGCGTGCGGCTCGTGACGCACGTGGAGCACGCGAATACCGCGCGCGCGCCGCGATGTCCACGTGCTGCTGCTGCTACGACGACGAAGCATCGCTCCGGGGGCAAAATCGAGAGAGAGTATAGAGCTTCTTTTTCTCTTTCACTCTTGCACACACAGAGCGTGTTAATTTGCGTTGGTGATTCTTGGTCGGGAGCAAGGGAGGATTTTCCATTATACGCATAAAAGGGATGGTATTCCAATGGGTTAGGTTAATTTATCGCACAGTGCCGATCGTGAGAGAATTGGGAGTATCATTCGTTCCGTTAGGGAGAAAAAGAGTGCGTGATTCGAGAGAGAGAGAGAGAGAGAGAGAAAGAGAGACACAATAAACGGTCGCTCGCGATTGACTGTGCATCATTTGCATTTACGAGCGTGAGTATTTTATTTGAATTCTTGTCTGTTTTTTTTCTTTGGTATAGGGCACAGGAGTTAAACTCTCGGGGCGAGTTATTATAAAATGGAAGTTTGTGTGTATCGCGTGCGCCCTGGCATTATCATTATGTCGTTATGCGCGAAACGCAAGCCGCGACGAGAGCCATTTGAAAATAATGAATTAAATTGTAATTGTGCTGTTGCTGCTGCTGCTGCTACTCCCGAAAAAGTTATTTTCAGCGTTAATGAAGCGAAAATTGAATGGAATAAGTTGCTCTGTTGGATAATTACTTAATTTATGTAGAAAAATATATAACGTTTAACAATGTTAAAGTTGTGCGTTGTTGGAAATTAATTTATATTATAATTTATTTAACGAGTAATATGTATATATACAAAGTTTGTCCACGGTTCATTTTTAAATAATTGTTTTTACCCCTGACGAGAGAGTTTAAAGTTCCTCGTTATTATCTCAAATTTATACAATTTAAAAAGTTTAATAAATTCATCGATTGTACAATTAAATAAGCGTCGCGCATCATTTTTAATGTGAAAGTATACTACGACTATAGAAAATACCTCCCAGCACTTTCAAAACATTGAAAAAACATTCTCCATTCAGAGGATGATAATCTCTCTCTCTCTTTCTCTCTCTCTCTTTCTCTCCCTGTCTCTCAATTTCTTAAGTCGCATTCCGGACTGTATACCCTTTGTATACTATATAGGCTCGCGCTAGCACAGGTATAACATAATATATCGTTGCATCTGAGATATATCCGATCGCGCTCGCACGCGTACGGCAACTTTCTACCATATATGTAATTCATCCATACAAATAGACACATTCAATCAATAATCGCGCCTATATAACGCCTGATGGTATTGCATCCATATAGAAACACATATACATATATATACACACACACTATATCGTCCCGATAAACATTCCTTTCTCCACGCGCGCGAAAAGAAAGTCCCTAGTACTCTCCTCTTACATCTCTCGCGTTTCGTCATGCACATAATCCCGCGATTAGAAAAATCTTCAACTCTTCCCCCTCTCCGATTTCCTATCCTCTCGCATTACTAGGCGCAACTACACGCTCTCTCTCTCTCTATCTGTATTTCTCTCTCTCTCTCTTGTATGTAACGAAGGTCCTCGAAATATTCGCAATACACGCAGCGTTGGGCGCACACGGGAATCGCAAACATTCTGTTGCGGCGGCCGATTAATCATTTTATTGCCGAGTGATTAATCGAATTATTAAGCGCGTGCACGCCGCAGTTCGCACACACACACACGATTCTCTCTCTCTCTCTCTCCCTCTCCCTCTCACGCGCGTACGCCGCCCCGACGTGGAATGCGAACGAGCTCTCGAGTTGCTGCTGCCTGCCTGCCAGCCAGCCTGCCTTTATCGCGTGCCGCGCAAAGAGAGAGGGACGTATACGTACAACCCGGCGTATAATACACGTGTCGCTCGGCCACACGTGCGCACGCGCGTGTAATATATATATATATCTATATACACATCGCGATAGATGTATGTGGATATATATATATACACACACACATACGCGAAACGTAGCCGAAAAATTTGCTATACGACGCAGAAAGGACGCACGGCTCGTTGACCCCCCAGTTGAGTGGTGGTGTTCCTGAGACTGACAGCTGCGTGTGCACAGGGAAGGGTGGCAGTATACGAATCTATTCATTAACCTATTCGCGTTTGCGGTCTTTCATTCATAATTCACTGCTTATAATGTATACGTATATACATATCAGCGAATACCGCGCGATGCATTGTGATGCGGGACCCACTGATTTCATGCGCCATAAACTTTGCTGACATACGCGTATGTGTGTATATAGCTGCGTTTAGTATTATAGTTAACCGCTATTCTTGCGATGATGTTGTCTTCCTACTTCGTTGCTGCGACACCGCACAATCACGCAAGGGATATATGGAGAATTGAAGTACGGAGGTGGCTTTTTGTTTTCCTTATGGTCACGGTAGGTTCGAGATAGCCCCCGCTGGTTTTGTATATGATCCTTATAGATGGCGAGAGTTTGGGATATGGCTGATGAGTGGAACGATGATTCATATATAACAAGATGAAGCTAGTTTGCTGATGAATCGAGTGGTTACATATACAGAGTTGTTATAGGATGTAACGATTGAATGGGTTGTAATGGGTTATAGGGATTGATTCGAATGTGCGTCATGTGTATGTGCAAATTGTGCGTGTTCGATGATGAAGCTGGTAATGCGAAATTCATCGTTATAAGCACGTGATGCGCGAGAGTTAACGTTGTGAGTTTAATGAGCCGCTCGCCGACGTTATTGTTTAACGCAGCTTTTCGACTAATCATAATAGTTGACACGCCTCTTTGTTTATTCATGGCAGTGCCGATGATTTATCGTATATTATACTGATGATTTTTTTTTTAAGTTTTGTAATTAATGGGTCGAAGACTGAAAATTGTTTTAGCGCGCAGTGGTAATGGGCTAAAGTAATTATCACGATAGATAAGAGAATACGAGCTAAGTTTTCCTTATTTGTTAATTACTGTATACACATATACATTGTATTTCCGTGTTTGTCGCTTAGTAACTCAAGAGAAAAAATATGTATATATATATTTTCTTATCTCGATAACGCGCTCATTACGCTTTCTTCAAGATCAACGTTAATGTTACTTATGGCCAAGTACATGTTTAATTTTTAATTTATCGTTTAAAAATATTTTATAAGAAAGGAAAAAGGAAGCGACTTTCCAACAAAGTTTTTAACTATAAATAATATATGTTCTTTGCTGGTTGATAAACGCGTAATACGCTTACTGCTTCAACGAAAGCTGATATAGTTTAAAAGGCGCGCATGTATAGTGACATAAGTTACAAATTTTTATCAAAAGCTTTACGACTTTACGTCATTTTGTAATAGAAGCGATAACGCGCAGTTTCAATTTATTTACGTCAAACTTAATTTTTTCTCTAACAACTAATGGACGAGTGCATAGTTGGAACAAGTTATTCCAAAGAGGTGCACTTATTCATTAGTTAACAATTATTCAATTACGCATGAAATAACTCAAAGAAAAACAAACATTATATACAAATACTCTATAACAAAACTATTTAACACGTCGCACCATTAAACTTCAAACATTTTCTCAATTAAAAGCCCTCGAGCGATTCCACACACCCTCAAATCAATATAATACGGAACCCTCTCTCTCTCTCTCTCTCCTTTAAAGCAAAAAAAAGGAAAGAAAGGAAAAGAAACTACACGAGAATCGTATTCCCCCCGCGCACAGCATAGCGGGCAATTTTTCATCTCTATGAAGAACACGAAACTACCCTTAACCCCATACTCTCTCCCTCTCGGAAACCTTACACTACGCGAAAATGTTAATGCCAGGCGCTACGCTCGCGGGCTCTCAACTCGAGCCTTCTCTCTCTTTCTCTCTCTCTCTCTCTTTCTCTGGCGCTTCTCGCGCAACGGCCTCGTAGCAGTGCAACTCGTTTCTATCTCATATATATATATATATATGTGTGTGTGTGTGTGTAGCTCTCTTCGGAAGTATGTGTGTGTGTATATATATATATATAAATATATATATGTATGTATGTGTGAGAGTTGCAACGCGCGGCGGCCGAAAGGCTAAGTGTATCGCGATCGAGCGAGCGCGAAAGAAAGAGCAAGACGAAGTGACGACGAACGAAGGAGGAGGAGGCGGAGAGGAGAGTGCAATGCTGCCGCCACCGCCGCCGTTGCCTCCGCTTGCTGCAGTGCTGCAACCGTAGAGGACCGTAGCGTGCGCTCTTTTGCTCTCTCTCTCTTCTTCTCTTCTTCTCTTCCTCTCTCTCTGCGAACATCGTCCGACTATGCATCCTCGCATTCCTCTCTCACGCTGCGCGATCGGAGAGAGAGAGAGAGAGAGAGAGCAAGCGAGCAACCGTCCCGCCGGCCCACACACAAGCCTGCCCCCCTCTCGCGCTCTTTCTTCACTCTTAACCCTTTTTCTTCTTCGTCGTCCTCTTGCTCTGTTTCTGTTTACCGCGAGCGCGAGGGCGAGTATATAGTGTATAAGCGAACTGGCGAGCAGTGAGCTTCGTTTATTTCTGTATCTCTTTCGAGTTTTCCTTATCTCGCTGTATCTATTTTGTGTCGCGCGCGCGCGTGCGCCCGCATGCTCAACCCCTCTCTTCTCTTCTCTGTGTATCCTGCTTTAAACCTTTTTTTCTTTCCCTCTCTCTTTCGCGTGCTTTTTTTCAGGTCATTTTATAGCTCTTTGAGCAAGTGAAAAAGTCCATCGCTCATCGCCGTGAGAACGTTGGGTTTGTGTATATATATATATGTGTATGCAAATCTTGCAGTCTCCGAAAAACTTCAAAAAATGGACCCTAAAATTTTTTTTCGACTACACCGTCCAAATTTGGTTTTTCTTGTTGTTTAGGGTCTCCAGAAGAGATATCCGCAGTTGAACAAAGTCCATCGAATGGTATTATTTTTCTGGGGCCAATAATCAATGGTTTAAAAATGATTAAAAATAGTTCTAGTATTTAGTTGTAAATTATTCCACCAAAAACAACTTAATATGAACTTTGGAAAAAAGAAAATAAAACTAAAGAGTGAGAGCTTTCCAAATTTTTTTTAGAATTAGAAAATGGTGATTTCTTCAAAAGTTATGTGAGTTTGAAGTTGAGCTTAAAATACACGTGATCCATGGTTGGGACAATTATTGATCTTTTCACACTGTTTTTGTGAATTTTTGTGTATTTTAAGCTCAACTTCAAACTCACATAACTTTTGAAGAAATCACCATTTTCAAATTCTAAAACAATATTTGGAAAGCTCTCAGTCTTTAGTTTTATTTTCTTTTTCTGAATGTAATATTAAGTTATTTTTAATGGAATAATTTAGAATTAAACTAGAGCTATTTTTAATCATTTTTAAACCATTGATTATTGGCCCCAGAAAAATAATACCATTCGATGGACTTTGTTCAACTGCGGATATCTCTTCTGGAGACCCTAACCAACAAGAAAAACCAAATTTGGAAGGTCCGTAGTCGAAAAAAAATTTTGGGTCCCTTTTTTCACTTATACTTTTATTTGAATATGTCGTTTGTGTATATATATTATGTCGTCGACCTGAAATTTTCTTTACAAGCAATTTTTCGATCTCTATATAACATATTTATACATATGTTTATACTTTCGAATAAATATTTATACATTAAAGAAAAAAACGCGTGTATATAAATCGAGTTAATTTTTCAAAGTTTGGTTTCTGTTTACGTTGAGCGATACGTACAAACACCTCAGCGCCGTGTAGCCGTAATTATACCGATGTTGTTAAACACCGCAAATGAATAATTAAAGTAATATACGTTGCGAAGGCCTCCGAAACAACGTGTATCGTTAATTATTCGAGTCATATGTGTC
Organism: Torymus tubicola; assembly: GCA_035583055.1. NCBI lineage: Eukaryota > Metazoa > Arthropoda > Insecta > Hymenoptera > Torymidae > Torymus > Torymus tubicola. The sequence goes on from JAWWEQ010000002.1 coordinate 210,237, forward strand.
TGTGTGTATACATGCCGCTTTGAAAAATTCACAATACCAAAAATACATGCGTGAAAAATTACTGCTGTGCTTATAAGGCGTAAGAGAGCGAAAGATATACTCAATTTTTCGCGCAGGTGCGAACCAACTGCCGCGCCGATTTAAGACAGCGCGAAATTATATACCTTGGCGACTGAATAAGATGTCATAAAAAATGAAATTTCATTACTTCGCGCCGTTCTCGCTCGAATGAGATTTACAGCGGCGCACACTCGTCCATTACATATACGTCGCTCTCTGCGCGCCGTCGAATGTTTTCAAAACAAACTTATTTTCGTGCAATAAAAACTGCTGGGAATCGCGAGACAGTGATGGCGAGGTCCGTTACACAGGACGAAATTAAAATAAGATCCCACGTCGAGTAAGCGAAAGAGAGAGAGAGAGAGAGGCGATTATGTACACACTAATTTGCATGACAAGCGTAGAGCGCGCAAAATTTCAAATTCGAAAGTGAGAAAGAGATACGCGTGTACATTCGCACATTACAATGCGTATAGGTCCGAAAAACTGCTCTTTTACGAGATTCCTTTATCTCGTAACGCGCGCGTTCTACTCTCTCCTTCCTCCCCTAAAATTCATTGTCCTCGCGGCCTGTATAGAAAGTATGCAGCGGCGCGAGCGCCCGATTTGTAGCTCGTTCGCGAGAGCTCAGACGAGCTATACGCGAGCTACTTCTCTTCCAGTTCTCCTCCTTCTCCTCCTCCTCTTCTTCTGCTTCTTCTTATTCTTCTTCTCTTCCTTCGTTCTCATTGAGGCTTGCGGCGCGACGCGAGAAGGGCCATGCGCGCGTGAGTGTATAGAGCCAGGCGAAGTTCAAAGAACTTCAACCTGAAGTCTGAGGCGTGTCCCCTTCCAGGAACGCGAGCGCGAGCAAGGCAAACGCGCGCGGGAACGAGACGAAGCTCAAGCGCGAGCCTCGCGGTGTGGTATATAAGAGAGGTTGTTGCTCATGCTGCTGCCGCGGCCGACGCTGCGACGGTTGTGTATATATATATATATGTATATGTCCCGCTACAATCCCAAGCAAAAGTTTGCGGTTTAATGTCGGTATCAAGCGAGATGTAACAGCACAGTTTGCATGGCCCGTGTAATTGCCCGATGATTTTCGTGGAAATGAGAAAGTAAGATGGATATATTTATATGTATACTTTTGGAGATTGAATTTTAAGATTTTATAGGTATAGAGACGGTGATTATGAGAATTTTTGAGATGTATGTTTACTGCGGGAGAAGGGTAATGTATTTGGATAGCGATCTCACTTTCGAAAAACTGTTACGAGTAGAGAGCAATTGATAATTTGCATGTCAAATTTTCATGTCTTAAGTTGCAGAAACTATATCTATATATACGCTGAGGTATAACTGAAGAAATACTCCCGGCTGACCGAGTGAAATTTTTCTTTTTGCTCCGAAATACAAACAGCGCGGCGCGGGTTTAATGACTATTCAAGTATGCCGGGGATTCCCCGAGTTAACGGGAGACGATATCGATGTTTTTCGAAGTTTGCATCTTTTTTTTCAGTACTGAGAATTTTGATGTGGCGAATTTTTTAATGAGTAAGAAGGATCGGTGTTTTGAACAATCAAATAGTATTTGAATAAATAAATTATGGTATGTATGATTAAAAAGTGAAATTTTTTTTTTTTGAATTACGAAAATTTTTACCTGTCCTTTCGATAAGTTAATGTATACACAATTTTCAATGTCAAATACATTATTAGAGAAACTTAACAAATGGTAGTCAATAAATTATTTTTAACCATAAATATCTTACATGTATAAAATAGAACACTAAAATTGAAATTTATTAAAATTAATCCACCATATTTCACTCCTTTTTTTCGGCTTACAAATTACTTTCGTTATTTTTAAGCTTATTATATCTCTTGTGTAATTTGAATTAAATGGCTTAAAAAATTATAATCTACAAATCCAAGATTTATTTTTTATTGATTGTTCATGTATTACATCAGATATTGCTCTGTCCAAAATAAAAATATTTAATAAACATTTCATCGACTCTTAATTTATTATTAATATTTCAACTTCTTACATCCATATATATTTATGTAAACAGTTATATCAAACAACATTATCTCAACAGTTATTATTTACTTGGTTCCAACCAAAATAAAGAAAAAAAAAACTTTATTATTATAAGATTCGTGAGCAACAACCGGTCACGCAAATCCCGCAGCTCGAACAATATTATATTATATTCCAAAGCTACACCATTAATTACCACGCCAGCGTGCGCGCGTGCTACGTAAAGAAGGTTAGATCAATCAGAGGCAAAAGCTACACGCTACTCGTTGCTATGCGAATTTCACATGCTAATCCTCGGAAAGTATGCAGGACTTTCCATAAACTACCGCGTTTGATGAAAGTTTGCGCGCAGAAACGCGACTCTGCGGCAGTTGCATGCGCGTGTTCCAGTATATGTATATATATACATACAAATATAGGAAATACTTTCTTACGTGCATGCGTGTACGCGTTTTGCAATATTTCAAAACAGCACTATATACCAGCCACTGTTTGAATTATTTTCAAAACCCTGGGAAAGCAAATACATATATATACGATAAAATGTCGATTTATCAATTATCGGAATGAAAATACAAAAGAAAAATAAAAAATAATAAATCCACCTAGTCATAAAGCATTTCTGCATATCAGCCGTGGCGACAACGACCGGCCGATGCAAACAAGAGCAAACAAATCCCAGTGCACGATCGACCAGTGCATACGCATATGTATATATATAAATTCGCGGCGAATCATCATCTTCTCGTCGCGACAATAAATCATACGCGCTAACAGGTTCGCCAGCGAAAAAAATGAAAAAGCCTCCCTCTCTCCTTTGCTTGTGCGCGTTACTCTCCGATCGCTCGCATTCCTCAAAGCGCGCCGCCTTATAACCGCCTCGGGGCGACAAAAAAAGTCATCCTCTCACTCCTCTCACTCAAAAACATTCCCCCCCCCCTCTCCCTCTCTCTTCCCCCGCACCTACGTCAAGCTCTTTCTCGATCGGTGCTTAGCATATAATACATCAACATGGGCCCTCGCTCCTCGCGCATTCCTCTATAAACATACAAAAGCGTGCTACACACACACACATAAATACGTAGGTATATATACACACGATTAAAGCGTTACGTCGCCATCTCTCTCTCTCTCTCTCTCGCGGTGAAGGTGCAGTGAGCGCGCGTGCATGCAGGTGCGACAGCCTCGCCTCTCTCGCGGCCTTTACGTAGAAAACGGGCAGCGCAAGACATACACACAGATATATATATGTATATACACAGAGCCAATATCTGCAGTGCAGTGCGCGCAAGTATATAGAGAATGTACGGCGGCGGCGGCGGCGGCGCACGAACAGGATGCTAAAGAAGGCTAGCGCGAGCTAGCGACCTTCTAAGGCCGCGGCGCGACGGCGGCAGCGGCAGCGGCGGCGGGGATCGAGTTGTAGGTGAAAGAAAGAGCGCCGAGTGAGAGAGAGAGAGAGAGAGAGAGAGACGGGGGAAATGCCAAGCGCTCGCGTATATAGAGAGAGATGGAGCGAGCTCCGGTTGTTGCTGCTGCTGCTGCTGTGCAATGGTTATGAGAGAGATGGAGCGAATATCCAAGCGAATCGAGCGAGCAGCGGTTTTTTGCGCTAAAGTCGCGAGACGGCGGCGGTGGTGACGGCGGTCGAGCAACAGATTTTATTTTAGAACACAGCCAGAGTTCGGCCGATTTTCAATACACCTTTCGCTTCACTCTCTCCTGCGATCGAGGCTCGTGTTTTACTGCCATCTCTCTCTCTCTCTCTCTCTCTCTCTCTCGTTCCCGAGAGCACAAGGAGGTTCTTGTCTGCGAGCTTTTCTTTGTTACATTGGCGGCGGTATATATAGTGGCTGTCGGCGTTCCGCTCGCGGTTTTTGCGCTTTCCGATCGAAATTTTCACGCTCGGCCTGATTCGAGGGAATGTTGAGTTTTTGATATGGAACCATAGTGTTGATTACATGTATAGCGTGTGCTAGAATTATTTTAACGATGGAATAGCGAAATTCCTGCCATAACAATGTCTTTATTTTATATATATACACTATATAAGCGTGTTGTGGAATGTGTCGAGTGTACTGGCGTGCACCGGATGCACTTTCATGTTGGGAAAATGTTTATTGTGTACAATAGAGTGATCCTAAATATTTTAGTATAGGAAAAACAGTAAACATGTTTATAATATTTAGTTAACATATAATTTGATGGCATATTATTTAAAACGTATACAATGCTCAGTAGTTATTTAACCTAAAGATGGCATTAAACATTGAGACAGTAACCACTTTGATAAGACTAATTTAGATATAAATTTTATTATTGTTTTCACTGCGATATGTAAATATAAATTTCTCTTTCAGGCTCGTCCAATTAATATGACATAATTTAATACAGTACAAGTATAAACATTTGCTCTTTCCGCGGTAAGATAAGCACAGGCGTCAATTAAAAGTTTCATTTACATAGATATTTAAAAATTTTATTACGCACACGTGTAAAGTTAACTTTAACAATAAAAAAAATTCTGTATTTAAAACAACCGCCAATAATTATCGCGCATACATGATACATACATATATACATTGCATAACAATGTATACTATATATACAAGCTAAAGAGCGTCGCAGATAGAACCCGTTCTTTTTTCGAACGTGCGCACGCATTGTATATTTATACACGCGAAGAAGATGCTTTACTCTCAAATAAGTCTTCGAACTTGCGTTAACCGGATTTTTTTTGCACGACTGCGTATATATTCTTTTCGAAAAGAGGCCTCGATGAAATTCGCTCGTCCACCAAAGCGCAAGGCTGAGCAGAGCAAGAGCTATTTTTAACGACGACTCGGGAATACCTGATACTCTAAATAGAAAAAAAACAACATATAAGTGATTCAGCTGAAACTGCGCGAGTTGTACGGTAAAAGCATTAAGTCATTCGTTTCGATACTTTGGAATGAGATTCTCGTGCTGTGCGTACTTCAGGAACTTCAGGTGCGAAGTGTACTAAATGTAATAATCATCGTGACGTGGAGTTGTAGGATTAAGCTTCCGCAATCAATTACAATCTAGTCGTAACATTTTCTATTTCTTAAATGTAAACAAATATATTCGTAAATTAATCAAATCTGATACTTATGATTAATACAAAATTTTAATAACATTTAAAGTAAGTAAAATCTTAACTAAAATGTTATTACATAGTTAAAGTTTAGGTATTATATTATTTTCTATAATTTACACAACTTCAATCAAAAGTAATTTAGTCTTTGAATATGTCTTCAACTTTTCAATCCGTTAATAGATTTTACTTGAAATTCAAAATGAAGTAGCACTATAATAAATAAAGTAATTTTATCTCTCTTATATATAAAAGTTCTATTCAAATGAATTTCCGCTTTCAACTGCTTTCAAGTAGCTGTGAGTGTTTATTATATACTTCGTCTTCTTTTAATCTTTATTTATAAATATTTTAAAAATAATACTTGTGTCGGATTGTATAAGAATTCGTTCGTTTAAAAATAGAGGTTCTCCATCATCACCATTAAGGTAAAAATTTTATGTATAAATTATTTTCATTCTGACACTTACAAAAATAAATTACATTCTCATGAACAACGAAATTATAAGAAGAAAAAAAATTATACAAAACTTTATACTAAAGATTTATTCAAAATATTTCAAGCGATTTCGAAAATTTTCCATGACCAAAATCCTCATAAAACTTCTACGTCGTTATCGTACGCCACGATAAGTCCAAAAGCGAATTTCGTATCATATACACATTTTTCCTGTCAACCGTCCTCCCGAAACTTTATATACATATACCGACATCAAAGCTATTTCGTTGATGTTTCTTTTTATTACACATACAGCCACACACTCGCACGTATAATATACCGCGCATACGACGCAAAATATTTCGCACTCAAAAAATTACATAAAATAAAGTGCGACGCTACGGCTTTCTATCCATTCGTGACGTCGTTTTTATTAGCCACGAGCACGGCGCACGCGTTACCCGAAACTCACGCGTCTCGTGTGGTCACGGGGTGTATACATATATACCTGATATCCAAGTAGCTTATAACGAAATACTTCTCACACATATCCAGCTATACACATCGAAACACGTGCAACATTAGCGTTTATATATATATATACTTATAAACGCGCGACGATGACAGTTCAGCGAAATACCTCTATATATGTATACATATAACACCTTCGCGCAGTAGCGTCGCCTGCACACACGAGTGCAGAGAGTACATCGCGCTGCGTTCGAAGTCTCGTTGACCCGGAATCCGACGCCCGTCACGTTTCCGCAATTTCGATTCTGTATATATACGCGGGGCCATGAACGATGTGAGCCGGGCAGGAATCGCCGGTCACGTTTTACCCGCGCACGAGTCCCGACGATGGATGCGCGATGTACGCGGCTCTATTCGTATATAGGTGTCGATGGACTTGCTGTATTATGTGCGTACATACGTACCGCATCTGATGATGACAGCGCTGGTTTTTTTCCTCCGCAAGGTATGATGGAATTTCAGCTGTTCATCGCGTTTGCATTTTTTTTTTGTTCGTTCGTGTGTATTGAACATTGCGGGAATCGCGGAATAGAATGTCTCTGTGTGAGAAGAGTTCGAGAAAATAGAACACGTGACGCCTTCGCGCGAGGGACGAAAGTGTGTAATTACTAAGGTGAACATCATGCTTGACGCTTGATTTTGTAGAAATGCGTGTATGTATATGTATGTATAGTTATTCAATGTTTTCGTTTGCATTGAGAATTGTTCGTGGAATAAAATATGAGAGTATTCCGCACGTGCGAAAGGCACAAGTGTACTATGATGGGTCATCGCGCAACGATCAATGACTTCACGCGGCCACTGAACTTCTCTCTCTCTCTCTCTCTCTAAAATGTTTTCATCCTGCATTCCAGACTGATCAATCATCGTAAGGAATTTGAATAAACAACTTGTTTCAATGTTAAAAGGAAAAGGAGTATCGTGATCGCCGCGCGACACTGCTGTCGGTCCTTATACGTAAACTTGATCGAAAATAAATATATATATATACACAATTAGTTTTGAAAATGGTCAAAAGTGGAGTTTCGAAACGCTTAATTTGTCCGTTCTATTTGTGTTAAAGTTAACGAGTGTCAAGCAAAATATTTGAGTATTTTTCAATTTTGACATTGATGCGCATCTATTTGGTAAACAGGATTGGGAAAATAACTTTTCATAACGTTTGTAATGAATGTGCAATGGAAAAAAGAAAAGAAAATGATATAATCGTTGACGATTAGTACCTTTTAAACGGTGTCGATTACTGTCCAACTTTTTGACACTAATGTACGTAAAATTCCTTAAAAAAATAGTATAAAATTATCACAAATTATTACCTAAGCTAAAATATATTTATCCCAAATGACTTTTTTCCCCCACTTTTCATTAGTCGATTTTTTTTTAAAGTCCATCCACTTTAATATCAAACGCACTCTTTAGTATATATAGTGACATAAACTATTTAAAAAGTCATTTGCATCCATTTCGACCGCCAACGAATTTTCTCAGTACGCATCCGTCTCATTAATTAAACGCATATAAGTATACGACAATTAAACTTTTTTTTTAAAGCAATACCTCAGCCTCAAAAGCTCAACTCTCTCCCTCCTGCGCGTACAAGGAAAAAAGCGAGCCAGGTGTGACGGTATATATACATATATACACACTTTTATAAGACTTGGCCAAGCGAGCGAGCGCGAATCAAAGTGTGTCCCGTCACTGAAATACGATTATGGCCGATATTCGCACAGGAACCGAGTGCAACAACAATCCTATACCCCGCTACCTTTAATTATTCCGCCGCCTCAAATTATACTATATACATATATACGTGCACGCCAGGCTTCTTATTTATCCTCCCGTGTATATTGCCACAACACTGTCGCAATAATAAGTAATTTAATAATTGAGCCGCGAGAAAAAAAAAGATCTCTCAAGAGAGAGAGAGAGAGCGAGAGAGAGCGAGAGAGAGAGTTTATGCTCCGAACGTTATCCTTACGCGCGATCTCTCCAATCTCCCGCCTTTGATACGCGCGGCGCATCAGTGCTATACAGATATATATATATATCCATATAACTGCTATTTATATATACGTATGCAAGTTTGCTTTGGAATACTCCTCTATATCGTGCCGACGTTTTCGCGCGTTATTTAGGAGCAACGCGTATACGGTCCCGCCTTATACAAGAACTCACCGCGTATGCGTATAATGAGTAGCAACGCAATCAGCCTGCAGGACGATGATGGTTAATTGAAAAGCTATATATACCGGTGTACTTGTACATATATACCGTGCTGACGCTTTGATGCGTATATATAGTTAGAGTTGCGCGGTATGCGCTTAAGGGTGTAAATAAGAATTCGAAAATTCCTGCGATGATACGCGCGAGTGACGTCAACTGTAGTACGCGATGTGATGATCGCGCTTTATATACATATATTTTAGCATGAGGGAATGATTGCGCATACGCATATATGCGTCTTACACTGTATCTTAAAAACCGATTTAAGTGCAAATTCGCTGCTGCCAGCGAAAGATTTCTTCGTGAATATATATAATATAACGGGGGAAGGAGGAATTTCGCAAAGGTTTCAGAGACGATTAAATAATGCGGATTATTATATGTATATACATTGTATAGCCAAAGATACAATATGGTCGATATATTATGCGAATAGTTTGAAATTTCTTTACAGGAAAATCCGTGTACGCGGGGCGCTCATGCGAAGGTAACGCGCATGAAGTAAGGATGAGTGTCGGCGTTAAAGTTAACCGCTAATAAATTTTCTCTCAAGAGCTGTTTGTATACAGACCGCAAGCTGATAAGTCCTTTTACTTATCTCTGACTGTTATTCCCTCTTATCAGCCTTCTCCTATACTCCCGTCGAATCTCCTTCGCCTTTCTACATCGTGCGATTTTTATCTATACAATATACACCCGCCCCCTCGAAAATTCTGAATGGAACGCGTTGCGCGTTGTTTACTCGAATTGTTTTCAAAATTATCATTCATGTAAATCTTTACCAGTAAGAATAAAACGCTCACAACATCGTTGTTAAAGATTGCTTCGAAAATTCATATATAATAAAGGCGTGTGGCTATACACCACCAATGAGCTGCATAGCATCGTGTTGCGCAACACGAGGCAGGCGCGTTTCTTGAAAAGAAAAAAACATAACTGAAGCAAAAAATACCTTAATATTCATATATACAAACGTAATTATACGGCATGGATTAATCATTAGTACACTCACGTGAGCGAATAATTTTATGCGTTACAATAATCTACACGCTACTATATACTACCGCACGACAATAGCCGGTTTCCGATTTTAAATACCAACAATTCCGCACACGCCCCTCGTCGCTATATATACAAACGTTAATTCACAATTAATCATGTATCGTGCTGTAATAAAAAAAAAACCCAACTGCGTGTGCATCAACGGTATACGTGCGCGTGGAAAAAAAAATGCGAAACAAACCGGCGTGTTATCCTATGAGGAGATTATCATGCCTATATACCAAGCGGCGAGCCCACCGTCTCTCGACTATATATACGTATATATATATATACACACAAAAACACATCAGCTCTCACACGTCAAAACTCGATCCACGTGTAATTGCTCTAGCGCGTGCGCTTATATATATACATGTGTATGCGCGCGTACGTTAGACGCACTGGCACATACGACGACGACGACGCCGACGACGACGCAAGAGCTTCTTTTACGACCGCACCGTGATGCATATACTTACGCGCGCTCGGTGCGGACGCGATAACGTATATATTCTATGCGCCTTCTAAACGGCACGTGTGTGTGTGTGTGTGTGTGTGTATA
>JAWWEQ010000002.1:220336-280332 GCA_035583055.1 Torymus tubicola
TCTGTATATATATATGTGCGTTAAAGAGAGACAAAAAAGCATATATAGACACTTTTTACGTCGCGCTTTCTTGACACTCCAACGCGCTTGCACTTCGTGCGTTCTAAACGAAGCGTTGCAGCGCGTGATATATATATATAAAGTATATACATAGTTGGTATATATAAGCGCCGTGAGGTAAAAAAACGAAGCCTACCAAGCGAGAGGGAGGAAAAGACAAAAAAAAGAAAAATGTAAACGAGCGTCTTTGCATCTCAATGGAGGAGTTGATGCACTTCTCTCTCTTGTTAACTCATATATATATATATATAGCAATACGCTGCTAGTGTGATGTTTACGTATGTGACGTCGCACGTTCTGGTTCTCTCTTACAGTGTTAGAAGAAAAGCAACCACACGCTTGCGGCAATAAAAAAGCTCGGGCGTCTCTCTCTTTCTATAATACGCGCGTATATACGTAACTCTCGAATATAATGGTTATACGACGGTGCAACCTGCGGTATAGACGTATATACTGAACACATATATATATATCAGTACCTATATAGAGAACTGCATGACGCGTTGACGATGTTTGTGAGTATATACTGCTACTGTTGCTGTTGCTGCGTTGTCGTCGTCGTCGGCGTCGTCGTCACGGGAATGACGTTTCGGGCGATAAAGCTCTGGGAGCGCGTATTGAGAGAGTGTGTGTGTGTGTGTGTGAGAGAGAAGCTATATGAGGGGGCATTCCCCGAGCAACACCTCTCTGTGTACGTTCGTGGCTAGCTTGAAAGCGGACGTGTGTATATAGTTCGCGGTTGTGCACTCCTGACGACGACGACGACGAGTCATTTCTATATTTGTATGACAGTTTGCCGATATATATATATTATAAAAGAGATTTTGCGGTTTATCGCGGTGTGCCGTGGTGAGGAACGCATGACGATTTAGGTGTGTTATAAAGGGGCGTTTAGAGGATTGCGAGGGGCTCAGATGAGCAGTAAACGTTGCCGCGTGATGATATTTGGTTGTACTGATCGGCGCTTGGATTTCTTTAAGTTTATGTGATAACTTGGTTTGGGGTATAGTAGGAAGACATTGTGGGATATAGAAATATATGTGGTTGTGATTGTAAAAGATTGGGAATTTGAAGATTTTGAGGAACGACGAAGTGACGCGCGTGTGTGCGTATACGGTTAAGGAGATGACTACTCGTAATCCAAAGTACAAACGACTAACGGTGTTCCTGGCGACGGCGAAAAATAGATTTTTCTCGGTGAGTGGTTCAACAATGACTTATTTTTCATATCCAACGTAAAAAAAATATTTATTACCCTTGTATCGGTAAATGTCACATATAATGCGACTGTGCCGGAGCCAAATTTCGGCCATACTTGGCCAGGGTATTTCCAACATCTTTCTTATATTCATCCCATATTTAAAAAAAAAATAAAATAAAAAAAATGAGAGTGATATAGGTATTATATGGAAAGTAGTATGGGCGATGTTTGGCTCCGACACCGTAACGATATATCACTCATATATACATCTTTATATAAAGCAAGATATTAGCTATAAATTTTTTTTTTATTTTTTACGGAATACTATAGGATATATGATAATTTTATTTAGTTGAAATTTGTTTATTTACTTTGCTATTCTAATCGATCTTAAAAGTAAACGCAAGCAGGTCAACCGCGCGTGTTTCACTTCACCTTTTTTCTCCGAGCTTATACCGGCCTCCATTATAACATTGTAATTAAGTCATTAACAGAAAGGTGCGTTACGCATACACCCGATCATCGTTTGCGACCGTTTGCGTACAATCCTTTAGTGGAGGTACATGTATATATATATATAGTATTTGTGAAGAAAACTGGTAACCACTTACAGGCACGCTTATGTAAAAGTAAAGCGAGCGAGCCAATTGATTAAGTTTGGCAACGAATCGTCTCGCGTACGAGACCTACCAAAGCCCATTCATTGCCGTAATGTTATAATTTGTGTGTTAATGAATGATTATTTAATCGAAAGTGTAACAACGAGCGCCCTGCGTGTGTTTGCGTTTGGTAATCATTATCAAATGCTTACAATAGCAGACTGTTAAGTGTGTATACGTGTATACATATATATATGATTCCAAATTATGTTGTGATGCTGAGAGTGTTTTTATTATTAGCGCTAAGGACACGTGACTTTTCCCTGTATAATTGTTTTTTTTTACTTCAATATATAATAACCTTATTCAATGCAAATGGACGCTTGATTTGAATACGGCTATTACCGTTACTATTATTCAATTCGACGACGTCCATAGCGAGTATATATGTATAGTAGTACGCACCGTCGCGAGCGCTCGGAAAATTTCAAATGTCATTTATCTTACTTTTTCATTCAAGTACAGACAAGACACGACGACATAATCATTATTTTTATCGTTATTTATAGGTATGTAATTGCCGATGAATGATAGAAAGAACGACACGCGCGTGCTGTGTGTGTATATGTATATGGGGAACGATAACATGTTTATTTCGAAATTGCACGTCTAACCGTAATGACAGAGTGTCGCAAAGTAAGACCAGGCAGGCAGGCAGTATAACTCGTGCGAGCAACGTGCAAAACAGAAAGATTAAAGGAAGCGAAGAATACACGAAATTAGTATATATGTAACGTAATCACAACGGCATCGGCCGACGACACGTGACGGTCCGACACACAAAACACGATCGTAAAAGCGCAGCCCTACGCCGCGTGACGATTAGATGGGATATCATCTATCGTTGTTTTCAGTTGACACGTATATCACGTGAGAGGCACATGTGCAGAGCTTTGGTGATGTATACAAGCTTGAGCAACTGCAACCTTGGTAGCCCTATATACATGTTGATGGTAGAATATCGTACCGTATGTCTATACCGAGATATGTGATCATGTTTGGGATGATAAAGATGTCCCAATGTGTGCACGTGTTTAATTGTTGTAGATGTGATTGTATAACGTGGAAATTCACTGGGCAGATGTGTCCCTTATTTTGCGCGCGCTCTTACTTATGTATATATATGTACACAGATGGAGGTGACGATTTGAGGCTCGAGAAAAATCGTACTTATGTGTTTTATTGAACATCTTTTTGTATTGTTTGACGTATACATAAGGAAGTGATGATTTCGATATACTATACGTAGTTTATTTTTCAAAGTTATACACACTGTTTGTGATGATTTGGAAAATGGAAAATTTTGGTCTAAGCTGATATTAGAATGACATTAAGAATGTTACTTGTTGTTATTGTTTTTTTTATGTAGGCTATGCTGACATCAGTCACACATTAAAAAATTAAACGCATGTTTATGACCGTTGCTGTATATACACAAAAATAAGTCGAACGAATACGTAATAGAAGCTGGTTTTTATTACTCAATTTTATTAATTTAATTGCTGAATCGTAATTTAATCGTTCGAGTTGATTGTACATTGAAAAGATAGAAAAAAGTATAAAAATTTACGCAGCGTAATTTTCTGTTTTAAATGCCACTCTTAACGGTGTGTGTATACGCCAAGATTATCTTCGTAACGTACTGTTTCATTAATATTTATATTTTGAAAATCACAATATAAAACTATACAAAGACGCTTTTGACGTCTTTCTCTACGATTATACTGTGTGCGCGTGATTATCACTTCAGTCAACAATGTAAACAACGGACTGGTTATTTTTTTTTTGTCCGTACGTGCCTGTAACTTATATTTTTACGGATAAATTTTCTTTTCGTTTTAATTTTTGAGCTTTTTTTAAACCTTCTTGTTCGTAATTTTCAAAAGCTTTTGTTCGTACGTACGTGAATTTTTAACAATTACATTATAATGAGTTTAAATATAGCAGTGATTATTTTTAACACTCGTGCGCAAATCATGCATACATTTATCTAATGTGAATAAATATTTAACAATATTTTCAAAACAAGTAAAATTTTCGTTTAGACTTCTTTATATTAATGAAACTTCTGAATAACTTCAATGTAGAATAATTTTGGTGATACCAGTAGTTCTACACGGCAAATTTGCATATATAAGATAACGAATGCAAATCTCATTGAAGTCAATTAAAATAAATATTTAATTTAGAACAACTACACTGTTACCTGTATTTTATAATTATGCAAATTCCTGACTTCTTTTGTAAGAAAAAGAAATTTGATTTTATAAAAGATAACTGATGAAGAACATAGTCCAAATATAATTTATTATACGAACAGCATTATATACTTTGTCAAGTTTACTGCTAAAATTTTATGCAAATAAAAATCTTTTCTTTAATTATACTAATTCAAAGGAACCTAATTCAATTATTTAATTACAGTGGAAATAATTTGTACGAAATCTAAAACAAATTGAGATATTTAAAAAAAATCTTCTTTCTATAGGATTAATATTTGGAAATTACGACTACTTTTAAATTTTACGAAAAACAACGTAGATTTTGAAACTCCTTGAAACTTTTTATTATCAACTCTATTTAAAGAACTACATTCTATATCATGTAATTATATATCTTATCGAAAAGATACGAATAAAGTTAGCGAAATTCTTTCCTACCTGATTCAGTTTATTGCTCAACTGTTGCTGAGTTCACGATTAGTACAAAAAGTTTGTCTTTAAAATATATCGATCATATTTAATTTGTTACTCCTTTACAAAGTTAGAAATTCAAATAATACTTCTTTACTTAAGGTTCAGCTCACCATTTAAAGTATGCGGAAGGTATGAATCTTACATATTTTATTGATTTATGCGATTCTATTATTATAATAATATACTATAAAAAAGAATACCAAATTTAGCAAGCTTATATTCTACATTATATGCAATACATAAAAACTATTGGCTGCCTTACATTACATATAGTAAATGAATAATCAAAGTATCAATAACACGTACACAATTTTCTTCAATACAAAAAATAATAATGTACATTTTCCTTGAAGTCTTGATAGCAATACTCGATATTAGAGGAAAACTGTGACATAGCTTGTTTTTTTTCTTGTGAATAACATGCTTTATTTAAAAAATTAAAAATTGAAATGTCTAGACGTGTCTCGTACAAATCGCGATCCGAAAAGTAATTAATTATTCTGCATTAAACGGCTACGTCTTTGGCTTAATGAGTTTTTTACCGGTGGGAATATGAACAAGCACTGCGTCTGCTATAACAAGAGTATTGCTCTAAGAAATAGAATAATCTCGTAAAAACCAAAATTACCTCAGTATAGGTATAATTAAATTTAATTGTAATAATTTGTTGTTGCAAATAAGTATATAACTAACTTTTTTAGTGATATAACAATAAATTTCCATTGAAAAACAATCCGATATAGTAAAAACAGCGTAAAATGCCACGCCCCATACCGATCAAACACTCCTCTTAAATAAGATTACCTCAATCGGTCAGAAAAACAACATACGTTCATTGTAACCCAGCACAAAGTCTTATGCAAACTCTTTATATTCGGAAAGTTTCGGCTCCCACACGGCACATGCTCAGCGCGCAAACATACGGCATTGCAATGACATGTTTGTCTGTTGGCTCCAGCAGTGAACATTGTCAATTCACAAGGCGAAATCCTCCTAGGCGCCGATAATTTTATGACGACTCCACCTCAACGTATATATATATATATATTCATTTGCTCTGTCATCGCACGTATAGGAGATTTTCGTTCTTCTTCTCCACTCGCGTTGTTTTCCTTATTCGCAGGTGCAACGCACGCTGAAATAATTCGCGGCGGGCGACACGTGCCGCGTTCGATAAGAATAAGGTCGCTGCGACACGACAACGACAACGTCAAATTCACGAACTCTTATATACCACACTGTTTATCTTATTCTTGTTTCGCGTCCAACAAGGTCAATGGATTCATTCGGGAATTCGCGAACGCTCACGCCCGGGCAATTTATTTCAATTCCAAAAGACCGCGGCTATTAAGTATATTCGTGAACTTTCGATCCGTATATACACGCGCACTCGCAGAAATTTGCAAGAGCGCACGCACGTGCCCTGAAACCGATTGTTGACGATTTTTCTGAGAAGTTTATATATAAGAAAGAATGAAAGAGTATATGTGAACGCGTCAAACGAGGAAAAGAAATAAGAGAATTGAATGGATGCGATTGCGGGGGATATGGGAATGTCGGTGAGGAAACAAACGCGTATATATATCGTACAGTGCCTTCTGTGAATGCCGGATTTTTTGGCAGAGTGTATGTATGTATAGATGCAGTAGCGGAGGATAACAAGCGGTAAATCGGAGAGTTTGTACATTCTTTAATGTGCGTGCAATATATTTTGGTGTATATACTTATTACGGATAAAGAGCGGGAGATTATTTTCAAGAACAGGTTTGACGCAAATTTGATACTAGTGTTGTGAGTCAAAATTCTGTGGTAAAATATTTTGATTTTGATTGTTCTTTGAGAATTTTCTGTTTAAATAGTTATTTAAATTCGTTCAGTTTCTTCGGACTACGTTGTCAAATTATAATACATGCAGAATACTACGTGATTAGTATATAACATATAAAAATAGATATTGCTGTAACCATCTGTTAGATTATTTAAAAATGTTGTTTACGTATGTACTTATACTGCGATATGATGAAGTATTCACTTCCGAAAATAATCGTTACACAAGCCGTTCGAACAAAATATGAAATATCTTAAGCTTCAGTTATTATCTTAACTTTAAATCTATATCTAATCAAAAGCCACTTAAAAGAACTTACTCATCCTAACCGGCGACATTCTTAAATAATCATAAGCTAATTTATTTTTATACGTTGAAATGTACAATACTTCAAAAGAAAAAACAGGCCCAAAGGCAAAATCATTAACTCAGCAAAAAAAAAAAAAACAAAGTTCAACGCGCTCGTCTAAACGGTTATGGAAGAAGTAAAGCGTGTCATAAGGTTAATTATTCCCCGCAAAACAAACAAGATGCGTACTTATCTCTCATCCCCCCTAAATCCTATTTTAAGAGTATATACACACTCGTAATATCACCCGTGCTATCTCATACTGCGGGAGAGCGCGCGGGAGAGGAAAAAAAATCGCTTAGCGCGAAGTATGAGGAGGAATTTGCCAAACTTTCAGCTGACGTGGCAAGCGCGTGCGATTGTATATAGCAAAAGTATACCAGAGAGTGTCGTGCTATACTACTACATATATATACATTCGCGTCATCATCGCAAGCCATAAGACAATAACGTTTACGCGCGGAATTTCAATTTCCAACCTGTGCGGTATAACTATAGTAGCGCGCGCGCGACACACACATATCTACATGTGTACGCGCGTGTGAACAATTAAGTTCGTGACGTAGTAGGCGCACGCGTGCGATAAGAGTCGATAAGAAGAAAACTGTTGCTACTGCCGCACAGCACAGTGAAATCCGGCACGCACGGTTTTGCAATGAGCGCACGTGTATGTTTATATATATATATGTATGTGTGCGCGTTTTTGAGGTGTCATTTGGACGCTATTACGATTTCCGCACGTGTGTTTTCTTTTTTTGGCATGCGGTGTTGCGCGACAGTTGCAGCGTAGTTTTTTCAATTGATCTTTCTTGAGCTCGCGCAGTGAAAGAGTTTTTGAATAATTCTGACGAGGTGTGGGTTTGAAATTGATTTATCGCTCTTTGTATAATAATTTCTTTTAAATGGCAATGTTGTATAGAGTAAGTGTAAATTGTATGGCTTACTGAATATTTGAATTTTATTTTTTAAACACAAAAGAGTCAACTTCGAATTAAGTCCTACTGTTAATAATATATATACCATCAAATTCATTATTGAAGTAATATATACATATAAAACAGTTTTTAACGAGATTTAAAATTTGTTTTGACATAACGTTTTCATTTCATAAAGCATTTTCGATTAATTAAATCGAAATTGTCCTTCTAGCAATTACACATAATTACGTGTGGATATAAAATTTAGGATGTAATTTAATTAATTTAAAGAAGCGCCTTATATTAGTTTGAAACGAAATTATCCTCAAAATAAATTAGCTAATGTTTGTATATGACTAGGTGTTTATTAAAGTTATTGAATAATTTGGTTGACAGGTATGCAAATGACATAAATTTTCATTTATATATAGCGAGATTTTAATTTGAAATACGTAGGTAAATATAGCTATTTTATCTGGATTCAGCGCGTAATTGCTGGTTATACTTCACTGACTAGTTCTTAATAAGCGAATAAATAAGCGTGAAAATTAAGTAAATATGTAAATAAAAGTTAATTTCTCGAATGTTGACATTAATTCAAAGGCGCGACATCGCGTTATGAAAATATATCACTCGGTTCTTGAAATATATATACACACGTGTCTCATTAAAAAATTGCATTACAGTTTTCTCGTGTGACATATATGTATATATATATATACATGTAAGAGGAAAGATTATAGTAAAAGGAAGTCCATTTGAGTGAAACGAAAATTACGTGTCACAAACATATAGGCGTGGCTGATTTACTACATACACAATGCTTTCGCATGCGGCTTTCATTTTGAAAATTACACGGAATAAAAATGTTAATATACCTTTGAAAACACAATAGCCGCGGGAATAATCTTGGAGTATTAAGCTTAGCTCACATACCCATACTGTCTTTTGAATATTCAGTAACTCTGTAAGTGCGCGTGTACACGTGCGAGTTTCAAAGCTTATTGTACAATATACCAAAATTTTATTTTTTTTTCTATACGTTCATATAATATTTCTCCTTTATTATTACGTAATTCATAAACACTCGCGGATTATTCGTGGATTTTTCATTGAGTCATCGTGATAAAATTCCATTAACGTTATTACATCGGTACAATGACTAAGTATATTTAATTGAAACCGCATATACATATATATATATATATATATATAGACGAGTACTCGAGATTTTTGCGCGCACTCCACAGCTGCAACATGCGTGATGCAGTAAAATAGTAGCAGCAGCAGCAGCAGCAGCAGCAGCAGCAGCAGTGGTAGGATATTATATCTAATCGAACCAACCCATCGAGGAATTAATTCGCCTAATAGGGCTTAGTAAATAACCGCATAAGTACATATAATAATCACCCACATATACACACACACACGCACTACATAGCAGACTTTCGATAAGTGTATTTTATCGGCTGTTGTGACGCGCTCGTATACAGCTGTGCGGCGCAGAGCTATAACGGCGACGCGGCTGCGCGCGCTAATTGACACCTTATCGAGTAGACAAACGTTCTACGAAATAAAAACTAATATCAGCTGCTGCGCGTATATAATCTCGTCAGGAAAAAAAACAACACGTTATTGAAAAACACTTATAATCAGCTTTCACGTGTGTGAACAACAACAACAACAAGAAAACTGTTGTCGACGAAAAAATACAGAGGACCATGACCGCGCGTCAATAATAATTGCTTCTTTCCCCACGGCGCGTCGTCGCGTTATTTTTCGATTAAAATGTCTTAATAGCGTATATAAGTGTGTGTGTGTGTGTGTGTGTGTGTGTATATATATAGATGCGTAAATAAGGTCCGCGCGCACATTCCTAAGGGCTCGTGCGCGTCCTTACAGGCGGCTCGTGTGTCTCCCGGAGGATTATTGCATTATTGCCGCAATTAATGACGTCAGGCTTCTCTGCGGTCGTACGTGTTGTGCTCGCTCACGCGCACGCGTCTTCGAGATCTTACTTGTTGCTCTCACTTTCTTCGCCTCTGTTGCTTCCTCCAACCTTTCTTCCCCTGTAATAATATCGAGTCATCTGTTTTTCTCTCAAACGCTGCGCACCGCCGGCCATCGGCGTTTATTGCCTAAGGAATTCCCAACCGCGATCGAGCTACGCGCGCGTGTGTGTGTGTCGTTCGATTTTATACGGCTGACGCGAGAGAGAGAGAGTTGATATACATCAGCACCAGGCGCCTGTAGATTTCGAGAATGCAGCTGCACGACAACGATGATGATGCAGAGACGAATCGGATGATTTCATCGCGAGTATAGCGGCTGAGTCAAGCGTTGACTTTTGTTTTGAAGTCCGGCGTGCATGCACCGGCTTCCGCTCTCACACCGCGATAATTGATCAATCTTCTTGGGAAGTGCATTTTATGTTCATGCCACCGCGGCGCGCGTGTGCCAGACAAGTAAGAGGGGGTTTTTCGGCGAAACGAAGAATTGAATGGGAGCTCCCGGATTTGCGAGTTTGTATATATACATACGTGACGCATTATGTGTATGCGTTTCGAATTGCTTTTCGCGGGAAAAATATTTTTCTCTTTTAGCGGTTGGCGGAAATTTCGTTAATTGACGGGAAAAACAAGTCGTTTTGAGGTTCTTGAAATATGAGAATTGACGTAAAACTGATTGCGAAAATTGGTCTGCTGATAGCTCATTTTGTAAAGAGAAAAAAATAATGTCCACGCTGGTTAGTCGTAATGTTGACTAATAACGTGTAATTTTAGTGACAATGTTTGTTTTTTTTATATGTATATATACTTTTATTCTTTTTCTTTAATTATGATGAATGTATATAAGTATAAGAAAATATGCTTTGTTATGCATTTTTCATCAGATACAATCGTAAATTTTTCCTATAAACTTCGCCCAAACAATCCTTACAATGAAACTTTCTTCCAGCATCGCAGACAAGTATATATAGACCTTACTCAACATCTCGCGCTCCGATTAATCCTTCGCATCTATATATAGCGCAAAAAATATCTATCTCCCACATATATATACACACACACAATCGTCATGCACAACATATATACTCTTCTCGAAACACCATGTTGACACTCTCTCGCGTTCGCTTTCGCGCGATTGAGTCGTCGCCGTAGCGAGCCTCAAGCGTCGTGTTACGTTTCGAAAAGCCCGCCCGTATAAGTGCCATGCCGCTTTCGATGATGCGCCCGTTGCTCGTCGTTCATATATATTGCTGCAGCATGAAGCGTGCAGCGCGTGTGTATTATTCGACGCTGCTATACGGCGGTCCCGTAAACAACTTTATTGGGCTTCTGCCATTTCGTAGAATTCAACGCGTCTCTCTCTCTCTCACTCTCTCTTGCCGCCCACGCACACGTCCATTTTTCCACGTAGGATTATATCGCCACGATGATGATGATGGGGGCGATCGGTATATCCGCACACGTGTGTCTTTAACGCGGCGAACGACTTTGTTTTGCCGCCTGTAGTGGAGCACTGAATCGAGGTTTATAGCTGCTGGTGTTCTTCTTCTCTTTTTTTTAAATCAAGTTTGGGATGTCCTCGGGTGACGAGACGATACGTTGATGTTGTTGTTGTTTTCTTTTATAATGCGGTTATCACAGGGTTTTCAAATGAGCGAAGGGTATAAGAAAAGATCGGAGAAGATAGGTGACACGTGTCGATACGGTTATTTCGGCGGTGGAATGTCGCGGAGGGCACGCACGTGTACGCAGTTTATAAATAATATCGTGGGTTGGCGACAATGGTGTTGTATAACACTTATATGAATGTTAAAATAGAAGGTGTCAGGTGAATCATTAAAACGGAGCGCTATGCCGCGATGCCAAGATGTGATTTTCGAATGAAAAATCGACGGCTGAAATGTTGGATGCTGCGAATACTATACTACTGTCGATTGAAACGAGCGTATAAATGATTATGCTTATATACATGAAAGAAAGAAAAATCGGATGATTAATCGTATATATAACATTAGCAAATTATCGCGCAATGTCGCATAGGGACTTTTGTTTTTTCACGCACATACATATATACGCCGTTCGGTTCTACTATATATGAACGATCGTTATTAATAGACAGTATGTCACACTCGCCTCTATCGCACATTGCGCGTTGCTCCAGTTTGTTGCCGAAGCATTATATATACGCGCGTATATAATACGTTTGAGAAACGAATCACGGTAAACATTTAGCATTCGCCGAAAAATATTTTTGCAATTAAAGCCAGGACAGAGAGACGGCACGAGGCCCGAAATACGCGCACGCATTACTCAAACATTATGAATTCCCGCGGGTATGTTTACAAATAAGATTGGTTATTTTCGCCGACTGCATTCGCTCTCTTGACTGCACCACGTGCGCGACGATACGATATACATATATGCAATGGCAGTAGTGGCGACTTCCTTTTTCTTTTTTTATATATTTTTCACGCAAAATCTCTCGAATTACAGAGCACTGCGCGAGAGGTTATAAAAGCTCTCATCTTTCTCATCGGCTTCGTAACATTGTCTCTCTCTCTTTTCCTCTTACTCTCGCGCATGAGCGTTGAGTAACGGACGATAACGTGTGCGCCCAATCAAACGAGTATAAATAAACGAGTGTGCAAAAATAACGGCTACGAGCGCTAACGACACGTTCATTACGACTCGTAAAAATGTCTCTGTCTCTCTCTCTCTCTCTCTCTCTCTCTCTCTCTCTCTCTCTCTCTGTGTCTCTCTCTCTCTCTCTATACTCTCCTTGGAGAAAAAAGGAGGCAGGGAAAAAGTGCGAGTAGTGCATGCACACGCGCGCTTGGGTGCGAGAGAAAAACAAAAACATCGTTATCGTTGACCTAAAAAATAACGGCGCGTGTGCATTGAAAAACGAGTCGTCGTCGTCGTCGTCTCTGTGGCAAGAAAGTTTAGGTCCTCGGGAAATCGTTCCACGAAGCGATCTCTCATTATATTACAACAGCTGTTTCTCGGACTTATGTATGAAGTTTTTTTTCTTCTTACAAACGCGCGCTCTCTCTCTCTATCTCTCGCATGTGATGGCGTAATCGCTTGTTTGACAAGTAGCAGCAGCAGTGTATATATGTAACGTTGCAGAGGAGAAAAAACTTCAATTTTTGCTCGTCTCTTCGTTATCAATAATATTATATATATGTACGTTAATTATAACGAGACACGCGCGTAGTTCGTGCATCACCTCTGTTTACTTCGCCGTTTTGGCTAATAATATACCCGACGTCGCTGTACCTCATCCTATCGTTCACCGAACTTTCGCTTTCGATTGCAATGTACCGTCTCGTCATATTTTCGCTCGCGAAAATAGAATAACGTCTGTGTGCATGTATGTGTGTGTGTGTCGCACATACATGTACGCATCATTATTTTGACAGACGCGTGTGTGTAGGTATATATATATATAGTATGTATATATACTTGTACAAGTTCAGTAGCTTCGTGGGCGGTTATTATACCGAGAGCGGAAGGAGAGAGTGAAAGACTAAAGGGGGCGAACACACGTCGACGACGATGTTTTGGCCGACAAACAAGAGGTCAATGCACACATACGGTAGAATAGGCCTGCGCGCTTGTTCGTTCATATACGTGTGTGTGTATAGAAGCGACCAGAAACATATACGCGGTGTTCTCAAGAGCACATATTATTATGGAAGCGTAACGCAAACATATTACGAAACGATATTGTATATATATATATGTATGGGTGGGGAAGGAAAATTTTCGGACACCACACTATCCTTTACGGGATACTGGAATTTTTATACCATGGTACCTATGTATATATATGTATACTATAAGTGGCACTGTTTTTCGTTTAATATTAAACGAACATTTGTATATAGAACGGCCTTGTTGTTGTGCGTGTGTTGGAAACGGTACGTTGACGCGATAATGATGTTGTGGAAATATAACGATAATCAAAAAATTATTAATTCAATTATTTTCAGAGTGCAGTATCATCGCTTTAAATGGTAGCTAATAAAAAAATTATCTTAACCGTTGTTGCGAAGGGGGTGGAATATATATATACAAAGATGGCTATGAGCGCCAAGGCGAATGGCCATCCTATTCATTTTTAAATTAGCACATTTTTATTGTATTAGCCCGTTTTTCGCAAGGTGAAATAATGAAGTTCATTAAGTACAATGTATACCTTAATTTATTTATGCAAACGATCGTGACCGTACTATTATTCTTAATTACCCCAAAAGCAGATTCTCTTTTAAATATATAATGCGTCAACATTTACCCCATCGTTTATATAAAAGACAATATAACTAAAAACAGTTACCCCGATATTGCCCCTGTCATTCCATTACCCCGAACATAACGGCGGGTTTTAAAACGCCATTCAAAAGTCCCGAAATCCTGTGGCGCACATAATACAGTTTGACAAATCAAATACCGTACGACCAACCAACCAACCCACACATACCATCAGCGACTCATTGTATTATAGCACCCAGCATTTTTGTCATAAGCGCCACCGCCGCCGCAGCTGACCTTTAAATCGACCTCGCACTCGCTTGCTCACACACAAACATTGCGTGCCAGCGCATTTAAATCATATTTAAAGAGCAAGGTCGTCGTCGTCATTGCGAACCCATAATAATAACGCACGTATTACGCACATATATATATACACATATAGTGCAATCCTGACAGATGGTGCTATAATAATAATAATATGGCCCTTTCGGAGTCGCGTTCTTCTTTTTTTTTTCTTTCGTTTCTCCGCACCTAATCAAACGTACATTATTATATACGCATATACACCACTTTTTCTCATTACCGTGCACCCAGTGTGCGGACGATTATCTCCTTTATAATGTACACACATGCACGTGTGTACGATGCGCGCGCGCGCGCGCGTAAATAAGTATACACGAGGCGCCACCTGGCGCGCGACAGCACTCGAAAAAGCAAAATGACGATGACCGGGACCGCATGCGAGTTGCGCAGCAGGATCAACCTTACTGCGCAGTATATATGCCTGCACACACGTGTATTTACACATACACATATAGTGACGAAATTAGTAGCCACCGCCAGCGGCGGCAGCATGCAGCTCTGCACGTATATAGAAGGATGTGTATATATACACGTACACGTATATGTATATGTATGCGATCCTGTGGCGCAGCAGCAGTGCTGGTGGCATGGCGCTCGTTTCCTCGAAAGCCCATCAAACCTTCGTCCCGCCAAAAGGATCGGAAGCGCGGCACGAAGGGAGAAGAAAAGGAGGAAGCGGAGGTAGAAGGGCGAAAAACGTACACACACACACACAGCCGAAAGGCTATCACAGGAGGGAGGTGAGCTGGAGAAAGAGAAAGAGAGAATCACAGGGAGTAGGGGTGCACGGTGCGTGATGCTATAGCTCTGTGGCTGCAGGGGAAGAGGACGCGCCTCGGTCTTTGCTCCCTTCGACGAATGAGAGGAGGAGGAAGGGAGGGACGCAGGACGAGACGAGAGAGCGACGCGCGCGCGCAAGGGCGAAGGGCTCGAGTTCGCTGCCCTGCGTGCTGTGCCGCCACCGCCGCCGCCGCCGCGCGTCTGCCACGTTTATATTCCCTCTATGCCATGAGGGAGAATATTGCCGCGCACGGCGCAACCAGACGCACACCACGTGAATTTCTGCGGCCTAGTATTGTATATACTTGCGCGCGCGCCCTCGATTAATGTAACGAGGACGAGGAGTGTAAATGTGTGTATATTATGGGCTGCTTAGAACGCAGAGAATTATCGGGAAAAGGAATTTTTAATCGTAACGTAGATATATATGTATATAAGATAAGAAATCGATATATACATTTATACGCACTGGCATCGACTTATCGGGTCGAATAGATTCTCCGGCTACGAGTGAGGAACAAACAAACAACATTGTTTGTTCCGATAATGTAGATATATATATATATACATGCGCTTATATACTAGGAATTTTTTCTGGCGGAAGGGCTAGCGCATGTGTCGCGTCTGGGATCCATCTAGATTCACGTGGGCTTTCAATGGGCCTGACGATGTGTTTATGTATGTATATGAGCGAAGAGAACTTTCCACGTTTAGAAGAAGAAAAAAAGTAAGAATGGTCGTGGTGACGCTTCATTACGTATGCATTTATGCTGCGGCTGAGCTCGAATGCTTCTATAAATATATATATGTATCTATATGGGTGTATATAATACGTTAAACGATCGGAATCGTTAAGTTATATAACGACGGATGTCCTATACGCGGATAAACTGGAATGTCTGTTTCGTAATTATTGAGCATCATCTATATATGTTATGTTATGTTATGTTATGTGGAGATGAGTTATACATACTTACAGGTGACCAAGAAATTCGAATATTTTCAGATAAATATTTTTTTGAAACGTGTATGTATATATATACATATACGGACAGTAAGTCTATTTTTTCCATTCTTGCACGCTCTGAAATTATATTACTATGCGCAAACAATGAGATACGGGCTAAAACGCCAGTACCTCGTATTTATATAAGTGTTCTATTTTCAGCGCCTATAATTTTAGTCGCGTTATGCATTTCCGATACAGTCGTGCGCGCGCGGTAGTAGCGGCAGCGGCAGTGCAGCCATGCATTCTCATTCGAACGTAAACATCGTTTTCCATCGCTTATCATTCCGAGATATGCTGCTGCTGTTGCTGTTCACTTGGCGTAAATACAAAAGTATATAAAACCTTTGCTTCTTGGAATTCATTCGACTTAGGCGCCTGAAAGGAAAAATCCTCGTTGCGCGAGATTCGACAACATTATGCAAAACTAGAGTGCGAAGCAAAAGAGAGAGAGAGACATATTGCACAAGTATACGCTCGAGTATACGTGTGCTCCAGTTTGATGTATTATATATATACACACTATATATATATATCAGTAGTATGCGTTGTCGAGGATCCGAAAAACTGCGCGTATGGGCTATGGAGTTTGCTCCGAATTGCGAAAGTCCGCGCATTCTGTACCAACAACACGCGTGCAGGTGAACTCTCGAAACGTCGCCGCTGCTTCCTTGTTTACAAGCATTATCTTCTGGCGACCGATAAGGAGCGGCGGCTCCGAAGTTCGCCAGACAACAATCGAAAAAAGAGCGACGGCCGCTACCGCGCTCTCTGCGATTTAGACGGAAAAAAAACAATCGTCTGTCGCTCCCTAAAGCGTAGCGTAAAAGACGGAGGGAAAAAAAGAGAGGAGAGAGAAAAAAAACATACGAAAGCGTCGACCTCTCTCTTACTCAGAGTGAGCGGTCGATAATCCCTCTTTCTCTCTTTCTCTCTCGCGCGAATGCGCAAAAAGCGCATATATTAACAAAAACGGCTCGAGCGAGTGCGAGCCGCGCATCCGTGTGTACTTTGACCGCGTCGTCGAGGAATAAACTCTCTCTCTCTCTCTCTGTCTCCCTCTAGAGGAAAAAGCGCGCGGGCGCGCAGGAAGACGACGACGACGGCGGCGTAGTAGGGGAGGCAGACGTTGTAGTAAAGCAGCGCGGGGGGCTGGAGGGGGGATGGAGGAGAGGAACGAGCGTAGTAGTATCCCCCCTCTCTTACTCCCAGGTGGCTTAGAGGCGCCGCGCGCGCTTTTCCCACCACTACCGCGCACGGTACCAGCAGCGGGTGAATACCAGTAGGTAGTGGGGATGAGAGTGAATCGCAAGGAGGGGGGAGAAAGCGCGGGCTCGCGGAGAGAGCGAGCGAGCAGCGAGCCCGCGAGGCGTTCAGTAAGCGAACGGCTCTCCGAGGCTCCGGACACGGTGTTTTGTTTCCGCTCTCGCACACAAGCATTATAAACATATACAAACATATATATATATATACCCGCGACTTAGAATCATAATCGCTTCTTCGAGTTGTACAATATATAAAAAAAAATATACAAAGTTGTTCAGCGCACGTTGTTGTTGTTCTCGTTGTAAACAGTATTTTCTCTCTATTATCATCACCTACGCGCGCACTCTATCTATTGCTCCAAAAGGATTGAAAAAAAAAAATTCGCGAGTTTTCATCACCAGCACCAACCAACCCCACAACTCTTCTGGACTACAAACTCCATCATCATCAACAGCAGCAACAACAACAACATCTTTGAAGTCGCATCTTCTATATTTCCTCTCTATACCTCTCCTCTCTCAACCGTCACATATATACATATACACCGAGTCTCAGCGGGCTTTGCAAAGTTATAAAGAAAGCCAATAAAAGTCGGAACACGAAGATCACGAGGGCCAATAAATAACATCATTAAAAATACCATCATTTAAGGCAGCATTCGGATAGTAGTACACACGAGACAAGACGTGCAAGGCTACGCCACGAGGGCCACGAGTATCATCCAGGACGGCGCGACGACGCGAGCTCGGCAGCAAACTGGATGCTGGTTGTACGGTCGAGAGGCGAGGAGGAAGACGAAGCAGACAGATTACGCAGAGTATCAAGCAGAAGTAGTCGAGAGGCAGGCTATTGCTGCCACAACGGCAGCACGCCTGACTCCACCTACGTCGACTTCCTTTGGCTCAGTGTGGCTAGCAGCAGTCAAGCTGGATTCCAACAAGCAGTACGTGTCGCGATTGCATCGCGGCTACCGGAGGCTTAAGAAATTGTTCAAGGTAAGAGGAGGATCTTTCTTTATCAACAAAAAAAAATCTCGTTATGCGTTATCCGTTAGATATATTCCGCGTGAATATGTCAACAGTCGTGTACATAGGTCCCCTTCCTGCACGTGCCACTGTTTTCGTGCGCGTTCTCTCTCTCTCTCTCTCCCTTTGCAATGACGTTTCTCCCGCTCGCGGGCGCAGTGTTGTGGTGTGCTGCGCAGTGCGCTGCACGCCTCGTCGATTATGTGCTGCTCGTCGACTTGCGTTATATTGATCGTGAATGACGCGCGAGCGCGGGAGAAGCACGCGCGCTGCGGCGTCTAGTTGTGTAAAACGTTGATGCGTCCCTTCAATAACGCAATGATAATAATTGTCGCTCGTTTGCTATCAATATTTCGCGGGATGCTCTGTATGCGTGTGTGGTCGTGTTGTTTGTGATCGTTGTTGTGCAGAGACATCGTTGTAGTTGGTATGCGCATGATAATAGTCGTAATAATGTGTGTGCGTATATATGCAATTGCGCAATTTCTCTCTATACTGCGTCTGGAAAACATTGAATACTGACAATGTTTACATGTCAGACGATGGGAGTTGTGGGAGAGGAATTCCAACGTTTAAAAAAGGTTAAAAATTGTACGTTGCGAATTCTTTCTCTCGTTTCTACATACTTTCTCAGCGCACATACCTGCGAGCACAAACAATAACACAACGACGTATATAAGAAAGTCGAGAGAACGCGCATCGATGTAACTCGGCGCACGATCTTTGGCCTGTGTCTCTCTTGATCAGCCACCCAACACGAGAACAGCGCGTGATGTGCGTATACGAATCGGCATATAAAAGAGACCCGCGAGTCCAACAATAACAACAACTCGTATCTCTTAACAGACTCTCCGTATCGAATAACATAGTACGGTTAACAGTTCACAGTGTTCCTACGGGATCCGGAAAAATTGCGGAAAATTGCGCGACCTCGCGCAAGGTAGTTTTTTTACCTCCTACCTCCGTGTAACGGTATAAGAGCCCCTTTAAATTCTACACATCCCGAGCGATCGATGAATGCTATAGAGCGAGAATTCTTACCTGTGATAATAATTGCACGCGACAGAGAAAAGAAGACGTAGGGCGACGGATAATCATCGTAGTTACGTGCGCTTTGTCTATATAATACCATGTTTTTCGATTTTCTCTTTTTTTCTCTCTCTCTCTCTTTCTCCAACAGCCTTGTCTGTTTATAAATAAAGCCCTAGTTTAACCGCAGGTATGCGCCTAGTTTCGCAAAACGTGTCGATAATTGCTTGTTTACAATAGTATCAGCCGCGTGGCGCGACGTTATTTCACAAGTGTAGTGCGCGTTCCGACGTAAAAGGTTTAATTAAGAAATCTTACAGCGGCAAAAAAAGCCTGCCGTTGCTGTTGGCCAGCTCTCACTCGACGGCGGCGGCGGCGGCGACGCCTTCCAGTTTTTCCGGCTACCACCGCTGCAGCGCGTGAAATCGAAAACAACATGTTTTGCCGAACGCCCTGTACGTATATATATTCCATTTATAATATACTCGACTTCTCGGCGTCGGGAAGAAACAAATATTTTGACATACGCGTGCGCTCGCAGCATCTTCCTCGTGATAACGCACGCGTATATGTGTTTGTGTATAGATATAAGAAAGTGAAGAATAAAAAAAAAAACAAGAGCTCTTATCGAGAATCACGCTTCCGATCGGATGATTGGGAAATCTCCGTCGAAAGAGAGCTCCAAATGACCGTGGCAAGCGTTGCGCGGCTTGCTACTATCTCTTTCTCTCGCTCTTTCTCTCTCGCTCGCTCGTTCGTTCACTCGTGTTTACTAGCGCGTTTTTCATTCATGGATTGCGCGCGTGTATAGCGCCAGCGAGCGAGCGCGCTAAACTTTCCCACGAGGTTTTTTCCGTCTCTCTCTCTCTTGCGCGCGCCCGCGCGCATTCCGAAGGAGAATTTTTTTTCTCTCTTCCTGTCCCCGATTATCGCGGCCTTTAATTTTCCTTGGCTTCGTAGGCGCCACGAAGTATGTATATATATATATATATATATATGTTTGTGTATAGACTGCGTGTGGCTAATGCTTGACTCAGTTTTTTTTCTTCTTTCATTCGACGCGTAACAGTTCGAAAATAGAGATAAGAATTTTTTTTGTCATTCTTTCTTTCGTAAAATAACTTGCGTTCTTATCGAGCTGACGCGTTGTTGCTTTCCGTTCGAGCAGTCAATGGAATTTTTACTTTCGAAAATTGATACATTGGCGCGGCCAACTCGTGAGAACCTTACTCGCCTATACATCCGCGATAAGGATTATCACAATCCCTCGTCTCGCGTGATACTTTAATTCTGAGTAAATAATAAAAAAAAGTTACGGCGACGACAACGACAGATTTAAAATCCAGTTTTAAACTACCTGTCGCGCGCTATGCACACCCCTTGCGAATAAAACGAAAAAAAAATCGCTCAATGCGAGTTAAAATTCAACGCATTTTTCCCATGGAGCATGGGATAGCGTATGTGTATATATGCGAGCGCACGGCAGACGCGCTGTTTTGATATGTCCCGAGGCGCTTTAAAGATTTAAATGTCAACGACCTTAAGCGTGCGCGCGGGCAGGGCGTCGCTCTCTCGCTCTCTCTCTCTCGCTCGCACTTGAGACAACAAATATTTTGCTCATTCTTTCCATCTCTCTCTCTCGCTCTTGCTAGCTCTCACACACCCCACCGAATTTTCTACTGAGCGGCGGGGGAAAACTCGGTACGTGTAGGTGTATGTATATACACACGCGTATAATATACATATACATAGTATATACGGGCGTTCGGTGCGTGTGAGTAAGCGTGAGCGCGGGCCAAGATGGGGCGGCGGCACGGTGGGGGAAAGAGTTCGATCACACATGCGCGAAAATTCGCGCGCGCGGGGAGGACTACGTCGCGCCGTAAGGGCGCAGAGAGCGCTGCTGTACAACGTTCTCTCCCCCCCGCGCGTGTGTGTGTGTATCTATGTATACGTTGTATATATTTCGAGACGAGGTATCTCCCCCCCCCCCCCCCCACTCTGTTAGTATTAGCGTATAGAGTTAAATAGCAAAAATTTCGGATGACGCAAGGAGGAGACACCTGACTCACGCGGTACGAGTCACGCGCACTAAATCAGGAAAGTTCGATATACTTTGTATACATATACATGTCTCTCACTTATTCTCTCGTGACCCGAAGAAGATAGGATTCACTTACTACTACTACTACTACTACTCAGCTGACTCCGAAGTTCATTTCGGAGCAGCAGTATAGTTGTAGAAGCTTTTGACGCTCACTGTACTTCTGGCGGCGGCAAGCACTCACTGTAGCAAAGTCAGAGACTTCGCGAAGCTACAGTTCTTCGCCGTACTCTCTCGCTCTGCTACTTTGGCGTACTATGTGTATATATATGTATGCGGCTGCCTGACTGCCTGGCCTCGTTCGCAACGAGTCTGTGTGTTGTTGCTTGCGCTTCAAGAGAGATCGTAATTATATACCGGCCTCCAATTCGGCCGCATTCGATACGAGCAAGGCTGTTTTGCCGTTTGCTCGCTTTCGGCAGTGAAATTTCCGTGCACGCGGGTGCCGCATAGTAAACAAAGTTTTAAGACTCCAGAGTTATATATATCTTGCCGCCTCTATGCGCTATATGTATATCATTTTTTTTTTACACTCTCAGCGTACGCGTCTATTTTTAGCCGCGTATAGCCGCTGATAAATCTCGCGCGCTCGGTATATAGAGAGCGCACAGCGATTTGCATTGCGCATTGGCTTGAGTTCCTTGAACTTGCGCCGATTGTTTTTCGACCTTGTTGTTGTTCTCGATGCTCGTTGCCGCGCTCGAGAGATGCCACGGTAGGTAATGTAGCAGCAGCATGCAACTCTCCAGAGGAAGGGGAAGGGGGGGGGGATAGTCTTCGTACAACGCACTTTTTATAATCGCAAGGCCACGTGGTGCTCGTAAGAGAGTAAACACGAATATTTCTCATAATCGTGCGTATAGAACGGAGGGGAAAAGACCCCCCGTGTTGTGGCCGTTATACGCAGGTCCATTTTTAAAGCACTTGAAATGTTGATGCTGTGCGCGCAAAACGACGAGCATATACAGCAGCAGCAGCAGCAGCAGCTTATCTCGCATGACTCGCGGATGAAATAGCTGCTGTGAAAGGAGTAGAAGGGGGAGGCATAATAGGCTGAGGAATGCGCGCCTCTCTCTCCTCCTCCTACCGCTTTCATCATTCGCAATGGTGTATATAGAGAGTAGCCGAGCTCTCTGTGTGTATGCGAGTAGAGCGGCTATACGCGGTACATACAGAACGTCTCTCAAGACACGCCAATAGCCAAAAGGTATGAGAAAAAAGCCAGCCGTTACACACTACACACAGAGCCGCCGCCGCCGCCGCCACCGCCGCCGCCGAGAGAGCGAGCGAGCGAGCGAGCTCGACATTCCAACGGGTATTTCTAATTTTAGACTCGCGAGCGAGAGCGCGCACGCTTGTGAGCGAGGCACTTCGTGTATGTGTGTGTGTATGTGTATACGTGTGTACAACGGTGTTTCCTATCCCTACTACTGCGCCTATACCTCTACCTACCACCGCCACCACGGCGGCAGAGCGGCGTCTTCTCGCGTGTGTGCTCCCTTCTCTCTCGAGCGCTCGCGCGTCCCTTTTTCTCCTCTCTATCTTGCTGCTTGCGAGGTTTTATTTTATTTTCTTGGAGGCGGATGGAGAATCCTTCGCGGCATCAATATATATATATGCCGCCGCGGCGCTGAAATTTGCATTCTTTCGTGTTCGCCGACATGCGCGCGCGCGCATGTATGTATAGACACGTAGCCCTTTTTCCCTTTAGAAGATGGAAGAATATTTGTTGCGTTTCTTCTATAAATATAGATGGCCGATCGGGAGGATGACGAACTTTACGCTTATATATATTTAAAAGCATAAGCGCATGTCTATATACATACATATATACGCGTTCGCCCACGGTTGTTATTTACGATGAGGATACGTCGCGCGTGAGTCATGCGTGTACATAAGCGCGGCTCGTGTGATTCATTATTATCTTTTCCTTTTTCTCTCGCTCTTCTTCTTCTTTTCTTCGATACACACACCCGCGGTATACGTCGCGGTGTCAAAATAAAGCACCGTTATTATATTGTAAATCGAGTAGAAGAGAGAAAGAGAGTAGCATTTTATCCGTTTACGCAACGCCGCCGCAAGGATATAATACGAGAGAGCGCGTTCAAAACAAACCTCGCGCGAGCTTCCGGATTCTCGAGGCAGGGGGCGCCACGAGGTAGCAGCAGGAGTAGTAGTAAGAGAACTGCAGAGTGGTGAGTAAAGCATACATGTGTGTGTGTGGTGTATGGGTACGTTGGTTTACACAGAAATACGACGATTCATCACGAGCCGCGAAATGAGAATCCCGAGAAAAGTGGAAAAACGATATTTTCCCGCGCTCTCGGGCGAGAAGTCTGAGAAAATCCATTAGCATGGTGTATACTCTCTCACTCGCTCTTTCT
The DNA here is from genome assembly GCA_035583055.1 of Torymus tubicola. Classification (NCBI taxonomy): domain Eukaryota; kingdom Metazoa; phylum Arthropoda; class Insecta; order Hymenoptera; family Torymidae; genus Torymus; species Torymus tubicola. Next base: position 244,270 of record JAWWEQ010000002.1, read on the forward strand.
GTTTCTCGTGAACGGATGAATTAGGACGGGGAGGAAAAAGGCGCCTGGTCGGTGTATATACATGTGTGTTTGTGTGTGTGTGAGCGCTCAGGCATCTTTAATGCATGAGTGTGTATGTAGCTCTGTATCTCGCGTGTGCTCTCTTTCTCGAATTTTTGAATTTTAAATTGCTCTGAAAATTATGCATCCACGGTTCTCTTGCTACTACTACTATTACTACTGCTGCTGCTGTTATTTCACCACGCGAGCTAGCTATGTCGAATGAAAATGCATCTTTTGTAGTTTTGTGCGTGTAACTCTCTATAGCGAGCGAGCGTATAAGTACACGAGGTTTCTCGAAAGAAGAAAAGTCATATAGACTAGCGCTATTATCCAGCAGAAAGTTCGTCAGTGTATCTATACATAAGACATTAGATATGCACCCTCTGATAATGCTTGCACACTGAATATTTATCAATTCTAGTCTCTCCACGAGATTTCCATCTTTTCGAAGTCGCAAGGTGTATTAATAAGCATTATCGTTAACTCTATGAATTAGCCCACCCCCTTAATCTATACCGTTATCTTTCGAACCAACACGAAATACGACCACTCACTATATATATACACACACAGACACATGCATATACACAAAATAAGAAAGCACTCAAGCGAACGCTCATGCATACACGCGTTGCAGACACAAAAAGCACGCCGCGCCGGCTAATTCGGACCGCCGCGCCGCGACTCTCGTCTAGCCTCTTTCACTCTCACTCCCTCTTTCCCCTTTCTCCTCCCGTCGTCTCAGCGAATCGAACTAGACGCGAAAAATCGTTCTCCTCTCTCCTCGGCTCGACGCCTGCAGCAGCAGCAGCCGTCTGCTGCAAAGTTTATTTGCGTCGCGCGGTCGCGCGTATGTAGTTCTCTCCCTCTCTCACAACGCGCGTACATAGAGAGAGCGACGCGTCTGCGAGAGGGTCGCGCGCGCGCGCGTTCGGATTTAGATCCCCGCGAACAGAGGGAAGGGAGAGAGAGAGGGAGAGAGTGGCTGCGAGTTTCAGCGTCTGCGTATGCAAAACATTTCATTCACGAGTCGAATAATCTTCGACCTTTGATTCTAGGGAGTGTGAGAGTAGGGTCTAACCCACGCGGGCCGCTGCGCATGGGTTATAATTGAAGTCGGCGGATCTCCCCACCCAGACGACGACGACGACGACTCTGTCTCCGTGGTATAATAATTTACACCCTCAGACAGTGTCTCGTCGTCACCCTTCGCTGCGCCCGCGCTATACTACACTGTTTCGTGAGAGTGAGGGACAGGAATAAACGACGCGGTTAGCAATACACTGCGCCCTCCAATTGCATTATTTCACTCCCCCTTTTGGAACTTTTAACGGGATTACGCGGCTGTGCGTACACTGCCTATATGTATATATGTATACGTATGGTTGTCCTGTCTCACGGATAAGATTTATACTTTATTAATTAACTCGGAGACGATATCGTCTTGGTTATTTGTCTTGTATTATACTTATATATATACATACACACCGCGCGGGTTAATGAAACGGATGCGATGCGTGGGCAAACAGGACAGCAGCGAAGCACTTCACCGTGACAAAAAAACACCGCGAAGAGCCAGGAGGCGCCCAATTAAGAAGATTGAAAAATGGGCGAGGACCATGTCCTGTTAAAAATTCAATCGGAGCTCGGAGACTCGGAGATTTAATGCGGCTAAAATACTGAAAAATGGAGAGGGAGGTATATGTAATCCAGATTCTGACATCGATAAGACAAAGTCGAAGAGGGTAATGATCGATTCGTCACTCTCTCTCTCTCTCGGCTATCCGTTCTTGGAAAAGAGAATAAGAAGCTCTTCTCTCCCGTGGGACGCGAGAACGCGGCGTCATTTGTCTTCTCAGGGTCATCCGGCAGGGCCGCCGCGTTTCTCTCTTCTTCAGCTATCTCCATTAAAGGGAAAACTCGACCTGCATCTCTTCAACCAGCAAATTCCACGAAGCCAAATTTCAAAATATCAGCTGTCTGATATATCGGCGGCTCCCGTCGAGCTTAACTTCAAAATCTGCTCCCTCTCCTCCTCCAAATTTATTTAAGCCAGTGCAACGAACGCTCACACACGTGTGCACGTTATAATACGACGCGGGGCCCCTTATATATATATATATATATATATACTATGGAATGTGAGTGTCTTCGACCGCCAGCCGAGATTCCGCGGCGCGATCTCCCATGTGAAGTCGAGGATAAAAGGAACATGAAGAGAAGGAGAGAGAGAGAGACGAGATAAAAAAAAGAAGACGAAGGGCTGGGCAAGGAGGAGATTGGAGGAAAGACCGCCGCGGATCGAAGATGAGAAAAACCCGCGGGTAGAGAGAGAGAAAGAGAGAGGAAAAAAAGAGGGAGGAGTGAGTGAGCGAGCGAGCGAGAGAGGCTAAAAGGAGAGAGTGTGTCGCTGCACCGGACACGATGATGACGGCGGGCAGCGGCAGTGGCGAGGACGAAAAAAAGCTCCGAGGAATTCCGAAGAAACGGGAGAGAGGGAGGGAGAGAACGTGAGAACTGGCGCTTTCTTCGCGCGCGCTCGTTCACTCACGGGCACACATGTGGGACCCCCCTTCGGGGTCGCAGCAACAGCAGCGCCGGCCCTTCTCTTCTCTCACGTGATGTGCGGCCCTTTTATCCCATTCCCATGACTTCATCTTCTTCGTCCGGTGTATATCCCCTCCTCTTTCTCTCTCTTACTTCTAGACACGCCGCATAGTATCAAAAATAGTGCGTCCGCGTGAGAGACAGAGAGAGAGAGAGTGAAAGGTCTACTCTACTCGCTATACGGACGGGGCCCGTATGAATGAAAATCCGGGAGGAAAGTGACAGGAGAGCGGGAGAAGACTGACTCGCGCCGAGTGTGAGAAAGAGGAGAAGAGAAGAATTCTCTCTCCATCTCTCTCTCTTGTGTATACTCTGCGAGTGACTCGTGTGTGTGCGTGTGTGTGTGTGTGTGTGTGTGTGTGTGTGTGTGTGTGTGTGTGTGTGTGTGTGTGTGTGTGTGTGTGTGTGTGTGTATATATATACGGGCCCCACGGCGGCAGCGAACTCAAGTCAACCGTGCCTACGTTGCGTGTCAGGCCGTCGACCCCTGCTACACACAGCGTGTGGAATGAAGGAACGAGAGAGAGAGAGAGAGAATATATATATATACGCGCGGAGAGTTTACTGGCCCCCGAGAGTCCTTCTCTCTCTCTCTCTCTCTCTCTCATTCGCCTTCTCTTTTTTCCGTTCTTCTTTCGCACTCGCTCGCTCGCGCTTATTTATTTTCCTCCCGCGGCATACGCGGCTGGTTCACTGATCTCTTATCCCTTCTCCACGCGCGCTCGTTCGCTCATTCGCTCCTCAGGCCCCGTGCTCAGAGAATTTTTCGCGCCACCATAAGCGAGGAGTTCATTCAGCTCTCGAACAACACAGGAATGTGTATATATGTGTGTGTGTAAGAGAGAAGACGATCCTTTCGCTTTTCGTCAGAGATGATGATGATGATGATGGAACATGCTGGACCTGTCCATTGTCGTCATATACATATGTTTCGCACGCTTATTATTGTCGCGCGCTCGTATGAGATTGGAACGGGTTTTATTTTAATTGGGAGGGACGTCGAGGAGAGGTTGGTTTGAATTAATTATACACTCTACTTTAGACCTTCGCACGCACGCACGCACATCCGCGTACAATCGATTATCGATTTCAAAATGCCAAAGAGAATTGTTCACCTCGTTCACGTGCATCTGTCTGTGTGTGTATGTGTGCGTGTTCTGGTTGCAAAAACTTCGGGAACGCGCGGGGTGCTATTTTTATAACGCTCCACGTGTAATTGCTACTGCCGCCGTCGTCGTCGAGCTTGTAAACAACAATCAGTGAGCTATTTTGAAAACTGTCGCAATGCCGCTGTCTGTAAAAAAAAAAACTAAACTCAACGAGGACACGGGGGAAAACAGGGGCATGCGGCCGCAGGCCCTAATAGTGCATCAGCATCGTTCTCTCTCTCTCTTTCGCGTACGCTTTGTACGCATACATACATATATACTGTAAAAGTTGGCATTTACGACTTTCTTCGGACTCTATCGTATAGCTCTCCACCCTTTCATTCTACTTCACACCCACGTATCTATACTCATCCTTGCGTACACACATACATATATACAAGTATATACTTGCTCCCTCTCTATTCGTCATTCTTCCTTTTTTTTTCTCTCGCCTCCACCTCCGTCTACTACTTGCCACACGCGCGCCAGGCGACTCGCCTTTTTATAGACGCGAGCGACGCGACGGCGTTTTACGACGTCATTAAAAATACTTTGTATCCGCGAAACGAGCCGGAGCGAAAGAATATGCGAATGAGAGGGAGAGCGAGAGAAGGCGTTTCAGTTTATATATATATATGAATAAAATAAAGTCTGGGTCCGGCAGCAGCGTCTGATTTTCAAACCTTTTAACGGCTTTTCAAAGCTATGTTCTTCTTCTTTCCACGATCTGAGAGAACAAAAATGATTATCATTCGTTTGAGAAGTTCTCGATATTGTATGCGCAATCCTCTTACTTCTCTTTCTCTTACTCTCCCTCCTTTAATTGAACCTTAACGAGCTTTTACAGCCCGGCATTGTCTCTCAGGCGCGTGCGAGATGATTAATCTCGACCCGGTTTTTTGCGAACGTCACGTCGGATACATAATAGTCGAGTACACTCGCGTAAATAATATCAACATCGTAAACAAACGCGTGCGCATCGGAGTTAATCAATTCCCAAATGTAATTAAATCTCTTCTGTCTCTCTCTCTCTTTTTTCGTTTTGCTATATGTATATTCGATCCGTATATAAATCTCGGCCACTCGTAAAGATAAGCGGCCAAAGCAAATTACGTAATATCCATTCGAATCGTCGTGGGTGATAGATCCATATATATATATAAATCTATTCGAGTTTTATATTTTTAAATCGCTCTAATTCGCGGTGTCTATATAGCGACGATGTATCATTGAATTAAGCGTGCGGTTCCTCGGAAATAGACAAAAAAAACAGCTGCAGAATCAACGAGGCGGATCTACTCTCGCGTGTGTGACACTACCGTGAAAAAATGCGACCCGTTCCTCTCTCTGTCTCTCACTCTCCACCTTTTCCTCTTCTTTTTTTCTCCTGGCCGCGCTTGCCTCCACTCTTTGGCTACGCCGAAAAAATCGTCCGGAATGCGGTCGTTTGCGGGCCGCGAATGGGGAAAGGCTCGATGGGTCTGAAGTTTGCAACGTTGGGATACAACGAAATAATTTCTCATAAATAAATAAAACAGCTAAAAATTTGCACGATACAGTGAAATCTTTATTTTGATGTTGGGTTATGCTATAAAACACCTAAACACATGAGAAAATTCAAAATCTAACATATAAAACTAAAAATAAAAAAAGTTTTTTAAACTTTCGTTACACTCCAACGATGCAAACTTCAAACCCATAAGGCTCGCGCGTGCAACGAGCTGTGCTCTCGCTTCTCTCTCTCTCACGCGCAAACGAGCCGCACACGCAGGAGGAGGAGGAGGAGGAACGGAGACACACAGTCCGAGATACGAGCGTTATATAGCGAAGCGAGAGAGGGAGAAAGAGTGCGTATATATGCGCGATCGAGCGAACGAGCGAGCGCGTGCCTTGTTTACGCGTTATTGGCCTAGCAACAGCTGTTTGGCATTGAGAGTCTCGGCGGTTACGCGTGCGGCGACGGCCCTCGCCGTCTCTCTTTTTCTCTCTTGCTCTTTCTCACTCACTCGTGCCCGTCTTCGCCCGGGCTCGTATAACACGGCTCTCTTCGAAAATAAACAGTATTTCTGGCCGAGAGAGGACACATATCCTCCCCCTCGTGTCCCGATAAAGCCTCTGTCTCCTCTCGTTCTCTCTCTCGAGAGATAATCGTTTCTCTCTCGCTCGGCTCTCGTCTGTCGCCTCTCGTTTTTTCACCACACACACAGCAGCGGCGGCGACGGCGGCGCCTGCGCACGTGGCCGCGGTGAGCTAAATTTAGCGCCGCGACGGCGACACTAGCAGCAACGGCGGCGGCGGCGGCGACTATAACAGCGCTCCGATTTTAAATTCGCCCTGTGTGCGCGCACGAATTCGACCCGCGCTCACTTTATCTAATAGCCCCATCGGCGGCAATGCGGATAAACGAAAAGAGAGGGGGAAGAGGGAGAGAATAACGCGTGCATTGCTTGATTACACGCCTCTATGTGTATATATATATATACATACATACATACTTTCGCTGCGATTTCATAACTCAATCGGCATAATTCCTCTCCGCCGGCCCTGTCGATTCGAGGACGCTCGTTGTCCCGAATAAGAGAGCTGTATATATGTGTATATGCGCGTGTATGTATATATACGGGCAGGAAGGAAGCAGCGCCGAGAGGGGGAAAGAGAGAGAGGAGAATTGGTCCGGCGGATAACGGGAGGCTCTTCCTTCCGCGCGCTTTAATTAGAATTTATTGCCTTATCATCGTGTGTCGGCGGAGAGCGAGACCGACGACGTTGCTCCAAAACTCCGAATAAGTATATTATATATACATGTACACACGCGCACGCGCTCTCTTATCTCTTTTCCTTCTCTTTCTTTCCCGCTCCAATCTCCTCCTTCTTCTTCTTCGCAATCTTTCTCCTTCTCTTTCTCCTCCACATTATTGTCTCTCTCTCTATTCGTCTGGTGTACGTATGTTCTCGTAACGCTTACACGCGACTCCCACTATAATACACTCCTCTCTCGATATCCATCCATATATCCCTCCCCACCAACGTCATCGTAGCTTGCGCCCTGCTTTTTTGATTATTTCCATAGGCGCTCTGCGGTGGCGGCGGCGACGACGACGACGGCGGTGGCAGGCAGCGGCAGCAACGACTCGCGCTCGCCACACCGCCGCCGCCGCTACTGCCGCAGTGTCGTGCCGTCTTTCGGGGCCAGCGGACGCTGTGTTCTCTTTCTTCTCGTGTATACTATATATTATAGCATACACAAACATATATATGTATATATACTTATATACACGTGTATATACTTTGCTCGCTTACCTGTGCGAGCGCGCGCGCGAGTCTTGTGATCAAATTAGACGAGTGGAGCGCACGCGCGCGCATGCTTGTGTAATATACAGCACACACACATATATACACGCGGGCTGCGCGCGAGGCGCCTTCGAAAGTTCGATCCAACGGGTGTTCTCTCGGTGTGAGTGTGTCTATGTGCAGTTGTGTATTATAGTGGTGGCACAGTGTCGGCGGGCTGCTGCTCTCGTAACGAGCGAAGAGAGAGAGAGAGAAGGTCTACTGATATATAATACTAATACTGCCGCTGGAGTTGTGTGTTGAAGTGAGATGGCATCGACGGCGCAGCAATGATGATGTCTGCACGCTGTTTTTCCACTTGCCGACCGGTTAATATCAAATGCATTACTTTTTCATACGTATATATATATGTATACACATACACATGTATAACGTACATACGTAAGCGAGTATATATATGTACACATGTATATATATATGCGAACTGCGGGAGGGAAAATTACGCGGCGTCAGCCGAGGGAATTTTTCAAGCCGATTAAAAACGTCTTCGTCATCATAACAAAATATTTTTTCCATGTAATGAGCGCTCGAACGCGCGCGCGCGCGCGTGTGGTGAGGAGATGATGATAATTTCTCTATATAGATATGTATATATATGTGTCTGCGACGAATGTTGTCGTCCCCCCCTGCGCGTGCAGCCTTGTCATCGTGACGACGGCGCTTTTTTAGCGCCGCACGCGGAAACGGGTTCTTCGGACCGTGCGCGCGAAGACTGTATCTATACCCTGGTAGGATTTGAATGCGGCCGAAAAAAAAACGAAAAAAAAAAGAGAGAGAGGAGGAATTCCTCCAATTAGGAGTCTTGAAACTCATCGCGATTACGCGTGCTTGGCGGCCTGCATAATTCGTGAGAAAGAAGTGTGCGCAGCTATTTTGAGAAGCACTTTCCCTAATGCTTAATAGCGGTTGCCTAAATTAGTGGGATTCCCCTGGTTTTTTTTTGTATACCATACATAAATCGTTCCTCTTTTTTTTAAAAAGCACAAACACGTATGGAAATGAAGTTTAACATATAGTTAGCTGTAAGAATTAAGTATATATTATAAAACACATGGCACAATGTAGCTAACAAATCATTTAATTTTTCTGTTACAGCGTGTGGCGAATCAGACGCTTACCGCTTCGCCACAGCCGGCAGTAACGGTGGAGGGGCCGGTGTTCAAAATGTCTCCACCGACGAAAGACGTGACGAACGGTGTGGTGGTCGGCGCACCGGGTGACCTGGTCGCCCCAGCCCGATTACCAACGCCGGCAATCAACACCAACAATAGCAGCGTTGGCGGCACTAACAACACGCCTACGGCTGTCCAGGGCATTACCACCACTGCCACTGGTGACAACAAGACCACCACCACTACCACCACACCCGCCAATGTACCGCAAAAGCGTTCCTCCACCGACTTTATCTTTGGCAAGGTCATCGGCGAGGGCAGCTTCTCCACGGTAAGTGATCACGATAGAGGCGCCTTTGTCATTACGTAAAGCGAGGCGAGAGAAAGAAAGAGATAGAAAGAGATAGAAAGAACGTACTGTGGAGGGAAAAAATTGGGCCCCGTGACGAGGCTCTCTCTTGGAATTTGGCTTTCTAATTGCACGAGAGGGGGTACGAGAGGGGGACAAGTAAACGAGTTTTTCGAGATGTCACCAGCAGCGGCTGGTTAAAACCAGATATCCCCACCGACTACCGATATAAACGCGCACGCGAATAATAATCATCGCTTCTCTTTCTCTCTCTCTCTCCCCCTCGACGGAGAATTCGCACGGCGTAAACAAGCGCGAGGCTGAAAAATAAGGAAAAGGGAGAGTTACGAGGAAACTCAATGTGTTTGTTCTTGGTTGGCAGGTCTACCTTGCGAAGGACATCCACTCGAGCAAGGAGTACGCCATCAAGGTCTGTGAGAAGCGTCACATCATCAAGGAGAGGAAGACCGAGTACGTGAAGCGCGAGAAAGAGGTGTTGAACATGCTTGCGTCCGCCCGCCACTCGTTCGTCCGTCTCTTCTGCACGTTCCAGGACTTCGATAGGCTCTACTTTGTCCTGTCGTACGCCAAGAACGGCGAGCTGTTGCCCTACATCAACAAGGTCGGCAGCTTCGATATCGAGTGCACCAAGTTCTACTCGGCAGAGATCCTCCGTGGCCTTGAGTACCTGCACGGCCTCGGCATTATCCATCGTGATCTCAAGCCCGAGAACATCCTCCTCGACGAGAAGATGCACATCCTCATCACGGACTTTGGCAGCGCCAAGATCCTCAAGAGCGAGGAGCCCGAGCAGCAGCAACAACAACAGCAACAACAGCGACCGGGTGACTACAGGCGCGAGCGACGCAACTCCTTCGTCGGTACCGCGCAATACGTCTCGCCCGAGCTGCTCACCGAGAAGACGACCAGTCGCGCCTCGGACATCTGGGCCCTCGGCTGCATCATCTACCAGATGGTCGCAGGCCTGCCACCGTTCCGCGCGCGCAGCGAGTACCTCATCTTCCAGAAGATCCTCCAGGTCGACTATGAAATCCCCGACGGCTTCTGCGAGCTCGCGCGCGACCTCGTCGGCCAGCTGCTCCGACTCAAGCCCGTCGACCGGCTGGGCGCCAGCGACGAGCACGGCGCTGGTTACCCCAGCATTCGCGCCCACCCCTTCTTCGCGGGCGTTGACTTCGAGTCGCTCCACGAACAGACGCCACCGGCTATCTACCCTTACCTACCCGGCACCTCCGAACACGAGGAGCTGCGCTCCCATTACCGCGTGCCCGACAACCTCAAGCCCGGTCTCGACGACAAACAGTTGACGCGCCTACTGGGTTTGGGCATCGCTGAGCCCAGCGACGAGGAGGACGACAGCAGCCGGGAGCAGCAAGAGCCCGAACTCAAGACCAAGAGCGAGCGTCGCGAACACAAAAGGCGCATCAGGCTCGAGCGGCTGAAGAAGAAGCCCGGCATCTCAGAGCTCAGCGAGGACGACATCTGTCGCAAGCTCGAGGAGCAGAAGAAGTCGAATCCCTGGACCGGCTTCGTCGAGAACAATCTCATCATCAAGCACGGCTTCGTCAACAAGAGGAAGGGTCTCTTCGCCAGGCGGCGAATGCTCCTACTCACGACCGGACCTCACCTCTATTACGTCGACCCGGTCGCCTCGGTGCTCAAGGGCGAGATTCCCTGGAGTAAAGAACTCAGGGTCGAGCCCAAGAACTTCAAAATCTTCTTCGTGCACACGGTAAGAGAAGAACCATTACGAATTTCACGCCATCCCCTTTATAACGTTAAACAATGTAAAGGCATTTCTGACGTGCGTTATTTTCTTCCTTGTTCACAGCCTAACCGCACGTACTACCTGGAAGATCCCGAGGGTTTCGCCCTCGAGTGGTGCCAGGCCATCGAGGAAGTCCGAGTTCACTACTATGGCGCAAAGGATGAGACTGACGAGAGTAAGGAACCCAAGGAGAGCTCCTAAATTCGTCCTCGCTGGACCTTAATAGGCTGACTGCATTGTTGGGGAGAGATTAGAACGAGACGTGTATATTATACACACACAACACACACACAGGAACAAACTGCCTCTTCAAGACGCTCCGCGAGCGACGTATACATAGCTATTATTATATATTGTGCCCTTGGGACGAATGCGGAAGCCTTTGAACACGGCGCCTGTGTACAAAACAAACCTACACCTACACACATACGTTTGGAAGGAAAACAAAACCAGAGACACTTGCATAATGCGTGGTTTACTTTTCCGTTTAGGACGAAACTCCTTAGTGAATTTTCGCGATTATAGAGAGATTAGTCAAAGTTCGTAGACCGACCTATCCCCAGCAGAGGAGGGACCGAAACCACTGACGATTAACAGAAGATTTCATCGAGACATAAAAAGAAAAGAAAACCTTACAAGACTTTCGAAGCTTTGCCCGATATAAAAAAAAACCTGTCTACATTAGTTCCGTTCTGTATATTTACTGTAAATAACTTATAGTAATAGTTGCTGTAACATCGACTGCGTCTTCGCGGTTCGAATTTCTTCTTTTCGGTCCCTCTCGGATCTTTCGTCAACGCGCGAAGCAAGACACGCGCTCGCATCGTGATTTCCGAATGAAAGGCTATACCTCTCGAGCGTTACACATGTATACGATTCGAAATTTCGATGAAAAAAAAGAAGCTTTATTTATAACGATGCGAGGATGCAAAATTTATTCGAAATATCATGTAGTTTGAATTATTTGTCAGAGAAGTGTAGCCGCCCGTTCCGCCCCTTCGTGCGGATTCTTCAGCGTGCTTCTTGACATTCGACGCGTCGACTTAGCAAATTCACTTATTTATTTGCGCGTTGCTAAATTGTTATATTAGCAGAAACTTAAACGTATTTAAAAAGAAATCGGCACTGGCCAATTTTGTAGTCACTAGCGATGAATTATTATTTGCAAATGTTAGATAATCTGGATGAAAGTGTGAGCGAGTGTAATCTAAGAGTGAATGGTGGATAATCGCAATCGAGCTCTCATCCCGGCATCTTTGTGTATATATATACATAAGTGTATGTAAATCTGTAAATAATTCTACAAATTCTCGCGATTATCGACAAAAGTCGCTTTGTAAATTTGTTAGTGAAGATATCCTTTGTAGGTTGTAAAATATTAAGTGTTTAAGTAACTATTTATGAATTTGTAAATATTTTCTAGAGTTGAGTGTATAAAAGTAAGAAGCAAAAGAAATGCAATTCGTAAATTAAGCCGTAGTCCAGTCGTTTATTTTTTTTTTCGTAGTCGCATAAGTTCAGTCGTGCGAAATGTGAGCTCGATTGCGAGGGGAGGTAAAAAAATGAAGAATCGCGTGTCGTGTAAACGGAAGCGCGAAGAGAAAGTTGAAGCTGTTGTGCGATAAAAAAAAAAGACAACCCACGACCTTCTCTTCACTGTACTCCGGAACATTGTAACACGTGCGAAGAGATATTCTTGATGCCTCGAAAAAAATAAGTCGTTAATGTACGCACGTTCGCGTGCGTGCGCAAAAAAAATAGCAAAGCAGGCTTAAAGAATATCGAAAAATCTAGCGAAAACTGCCTCGCGCCCTTGGAAAGACTTAATACAGGGTATTTTTTCTGTAAACGAGCGCGATCACGACGACCTCGTGGCCATTCAAGATCATTGGAGCGTTGTATCGCGTCTCGTCGCGCACGTCGACGGGACAATTTTGTTACCGCAAAACACCACACATTTCTCGACGCGTTCTCGAAAAAAAATGTCCATCCAAGGCATTTTGTCCTCGGACCTAGCAACTTGCTTCAAAAATGACCGCTTTTGGCAGGTTGCGTACGGATCGGGCGGGACTTTTGGAAGATCATGCGTCGAGCCACTTATTGTGCGCGTAGAGACGCAATACTTGGCATTCAGTTGTCTTGAATGTCTCGGGCCGACGTGCACATCGCTGCACGTAGCCAATTGTTAAAGAAATAGGTAGAATTATTAATTGTTAGTAGAGCAAAGTACGACGGAGATGTGTGACGTTTAACGTGGCGCGAGGCGAGCTTTCGTGATTTTTCTCGGAGTGAGTATTTATTGGATGGCGATGTTAGCGATTTAATGTTAAATAACTGTTGAAAAGCGTGAAAGATGTAAAATTGCTGGTTTCAAACTTAATAGTGATAGGTTCCCGTGTGAAATGATCGTCGGTTTTCAGTTCCTATGTAAGATATAGCAGATGTATCGAGAAAATCGAATGTTTTCTTTCGTCGGGAATCGTAGTTTAATTTTGACTGACTATTGAAGATTTCTTTTGGTAGAGATGAAAACTGGATAAACTGGCGACTTTACATGTTTTACGCGTGACTAAAGACTGACAGAGATTGTAAAATCTTTCTTTGAATTTCAAAAGTAGAGATGCTAGTTTAGTTTTATAGCACGTTGCCGTCATTTTCACTATTGTACGTTGTCCATTTTTTTTATACAGGTATTAAATTGTTTATTCTTTGATTTTTTATGTTTGAAAATATTTTTTTTTGCACATCGAAATTACTGTATGATTTTCAATTTCAACAAGAATTGTAAATTTTGAATGCAAAGAGTGAAATACTTAAAGAAACTTAAAAGAAAACTTTTCAAACGCGAAAGATCGCCTCAACTATTAATCGCAGTATTACTAAATATACGTAAACTTTCAATGACAAATGTGCGAAGGTATGAAACTTAATGTTAAGTATAACACCGATAAAAGACTCTGTACATAGATAGTTATGTAATGTGAACTAGTGTTAAGTCCTATTAATACATAAATGTCGAGTTTATTTATAGTAAAGTTTCTGAAACATCAAACTTTCTGACTTATTTTTTATAAAAATCTCTTACCCAATCACCCAAATTAACATATATAGTCAATGATTTGAGTAAAAAGATATATTTATTTTCATTAAATATATAAGTACACTTAATTAGTAAATAAACTTTTTGTTATTAAATTATCTTTATCTTGGAATATGTTTTAGTATATGTTTTTTTAGATCTGGCATATGTTTTGGAATGTAGGAACATTTGTGACACTTCAAATCTTCATTTATATATTTTTCTTTCACTTTTGAATCAATTTTCACATGACCATGTTCTTCAATTAGTTTTCGAACATCTTAAAAATAAATTAAAAATATTATGATAAGATGTGAACTAAATTAAACTACTTTAGAATTTTGTGAAATAACTTTAATAGAACTTTTTAATTAAAGTATCCTTAATAATATTAAAATAAAAAATTATTTTCATGATATTTGAATAAAAAAAGGTGTTCATAGTTTTTTAAATAAATGTGTTATTTCACAAGAGTTTAAATGTTGAGTATTTATTTTAAATGTAAAATTTAATTTAATTTCATACCTTTAGATGAAATAAAATATGGTGTTGTAAAAGTATTCCAGTGTTGTTTAGTTCTCATACATTTACTATCAAAATCTGTACTTATGACATGTAAATGTAATCTATGCATACTAGGTACGGCATGATATCCAATCCTATAAATAATAAGTTATTTCATGAAAAACCTTCACTTCGATAAGTGATTAAAAATTTTAAAAATACGAATATTTACTGGAATTCATATTCCTTGTGCTTTTCAGCATATTTATTTGCAACAGACTCCATATGACTGAGTAAATTTAAATCATCTCTTGTAACTTTATTAATAGAAGATATATCCTTTTTTGGTAAAATAAGATAGTGAAAACGAGCTTTTGGATATTTGTCTTTTATAACAACAATATCCTGATCTTCTTCAACTTTTTCTTCAGGGTCATTCATCGAAGCAAGTAAACCTTGAGACCAATGTACTGGAGGTTTTGCTGATGTCATATTTGCAGGTGTTAAAGAAACTTTTGTTTTTGGTGATTTTAACAATCCTGAAAACAATACATTATTCTGTTAAAATTGAACTACTGGATGAAAGTTGACAAATGCAGAAATTTAACCTCTATAGCAAATAGCAAACCAAAAAAGAAAAGCTTTCATATAATTTCTAAAGCATAGCACACTATTTTATAATTAAACTTCAAAATTGTATCATTTTCACCGCTTTGTGCATTTTGTTATTGGATATTCAAAAAAATCATAACGTTATTCTTGCGAATTTACGGTTACTTTGTATACTACATAGCGAACACTCGGTGTCGACTGTCATATGTTTTCGCAGGCAAGAGAAGAGCTGCTGCAAGAATGATTCAACCGTCAACGGCTGTCGCTGTGATCGTAAGTGGATAAAACAGTTTTCATTTTAACCTACAGTACACAAATTGTTTTCAGAGACAGGACAGATATCTATATACAAAGATAAAATAATAAAACTGCGATATACTTATTTATTCCTATCTACTAGTCTCTGGTACGGTCATGTACGGTATACCAAAAGATCTCATGAACTTTGTACCAAGTGCATCACTGTAAAGCATCACTACCCTCTCTCATATCACACTTATTTTAAGTTATTTTATTCAATATTAATTCTAAAAATCGATAATATCAAGGTACGAAGATGTTTTTTTTACCAAGTACAAGACCCAACATTTTAAAAGGTTTATAAGTTACAGTCAGTGCTGAAAATCGAAATTTACATTTAAACTCTAATTTTAAATTATCTGTAAATCAAATTTGTAAAGTATAACTTACCTCAAATACTTGAAATATAGCTAGCTTTTGACGTTAATACAAAGTAACAATAACTTTTTTTAAAGAATATTAATAAAATAACAATTATCACTTCCAAAACTGATATGTATATTTAATAATAATTACTAGAAATTCTGACAAAAAAGAATCTAAAAGGTAAATTTAAATAATTCAAACATTTTGGTAATTTCAGTTTATTTTGAATTAGGCTTTTGGTAAAATGACAAAATCTTTTATCATACAAGTTTAGGAACAAAACATTTTTAATTATTCTTTAAAAGATAAAATTAACTTATTAAAAGATCACTAGAAAAACTTAGTCTTATCTACATTCAAGAATTAAAATTTTAACAAATTAAAATTTAAAAAATCAATTAGTTAATAATTAAAATGTGTTCCAATCTTTTTACACAATTTTGCAAAAAAAAAACTCGAATTCTATTTAAAATTTGTTTAATTTTTATGTAAAATATACGTTTAATGTTTTATTAAACATGTTTTAAATATTAAAGTATAGTTATACATTATAATTTTACATAATTTTTTTTTAAAAAAGTACTCATTACTATAAGTGTCATTCTGCATTTTGAGCTACAAAGTGGACATAAATGTCTGCACCTCTCATTGAATTATACGCAATCAATAACATTTTCTTTTAACTGATAAACCATATTAATCATATATAATACATACATAAGCATATTTTTCTATAATATTTATAAGTGACTTTAAGTCACAACATACATTTTAGATATTATTAAAACTTGTAATCACTGTTACGACTATGTTTCAACTAAAGTTGGACAATATATCATATTATAGACTTAATTAAATGTATTCATTAAAACAATGTATTACATAGTCAAAGTATATACTAATTATACTTTTCATAATTTTCTTTTCTTTATAAAAGATTATTATTTGAAATTAAATCAAAAGTTAAAAATTTTGTATTGCCTAGTAACAGTACAGTTTCTGCGTAATAAATGAAAAACAACGTTGAATAAAACGTTTTTACAATTTTTGGATTTGAAAAACTAGATTTCAAATTATATTTTTCAAGTTTTTAGAACACTTGCTTCATCATATTAATCGTCGACAGTTGTTTATATGATACTCTTCATGCATCACATTCATGGTAGGTGACTCTAAAAAAATAATAATTAATTAATAAATAAAACATTTACTTTTTTTAATAACTGTTTATAATTGGATGTGATACTCCGTTATTATTTTGTGGATTAAAAAACCATAAACAATGTTTTATTTAAGATAAATTTGTCATGTCGTTAAATTTTATATGCAATAATATAACGCTTATGAATCGATGTAAACAATATGAAATAGTGAAAAATGTGTTTGTATAATATTTTAATATTATTAGAAATTAAAGTGTGTAGGAAGGATTTGGAAAAAACTCATTTCAAAATAAAAATTTTATTAAAAAAAAATAAATAAAAATAACAAAAGTGTTTTTATTAAGCTTTTATTTAAAAAACTTTATAATTATATTATGTTTACCTTTCTTTATTAGCATTACGTCGCGATTGTCTTTTATCTGCATGCATCGTTAGTGTAAACCGTTTTGTGTGACCAGGATTTAACCTTAATTCACGCGAATCTGAATTTTTAATTTTATCTAATTTTTCCATAAACTTATTAATAAGTTCTGGACAGTTTAAATGCTCTTCAGGTTCCCACGTATCTGAGTTTGATGAAAATCCTTTCCATCTAATTAAAAATTCACGTGATTTATCCTTCTTATAGTGAACTTCAACAATCTTCTCAACTTCATATTCTTTTTCATCTACTTCATCATCTTCGTCTCCATTTTCTTCTGTTTTGTCTAAGCATTAAAATATAATTAATAATTAATTAGTAATTTTAGAACAATAACTAATAAAAATATTTCATATTTAAATATTATATTTTTATATGTTTAGAATAATCCTTTTAGTGCATTATGAGTTGTATATAGGCTCCAAATTATAAAATATTCCTTTTTATATAATAAAACATGAAAATGAGAATTGATTTTTTAAATTCCTGTTTGGTTGCGATATTCACTGGAATCTTATACATTAGGTGCGCTAAAAGGGTTATTTTAATATTTTATATATCTCATTGAAATTTACCATTTTTAGCTTTATTGCCTTTCTTTGATTTTTTAGCTTTTTTGTCTTCTTTTTTAGCTTTGGTTTTCTTTTCTGACTTGTCTTTTGATTTATCTTCTTGTTCAAAAGATTCGTTATTTTCTTCTTGTTCTGTTAAAAATTCTTCTATAAGCCTGTCACAGTTTAATTCTTTTTCTTGTTCCCATGTATCACTTTCTGCTCCATATCCTTTCCATCGAACCAAAAACTGTCGACGTCCTTTAATCGTACGTTGATCAATAATTTTTTCAACCTAAAAAATAAATGTTAAATCATTTATTAAATATTAAAATATAAAAATCAAATGTTTGAAACTAAAAGTTTATGAAAATGTCAAATTATCAATTATTAATAAATTTTTAAAGAAATGTATATATAACAAGAGCTTTAGTTTAATAAAATAAAAAATTAAATTATTTGTTTCTCATTAAAAGCAAAATATTTTTATACTTTGCTTTTTACCAATAAACCAATATTTATACTTTACAAAATAAAATGAAATATTTTTGAATAAACGGCAGTAAAAAAATAAATACAACATAATTTTATATAACGTTAAAGATGGAAAACAAATGATTGAAAAATATTAGAAAAAATTGATATTTACCTCATATTCTTCACCATCATCATGATCTTCTATTTCTTTTTGGACAACTTTAGCTTTTTTCTTATTTTTGGCATTTGATTTTCCATTTTCTTCAATTTCGTCTTTCTTTTTGCTGTTAGATTTTTCCGATTCTTTATCAGATTCTTCTATGCTATCATCATCTTTCTTTTTCTTTTTACTTGGAGGTTTTCCATTTTCCTGTCCTTCTGCTTCTTCTTTACTTTCGTCATGATCATCTTCATTAGCTTTCACTCGACCACGTGCATTTCGTTTCTTTCCTGTGGTGGATGCTTCAGTATCATTGTTGGATCCAGTTTCATCATTATCAGCTTTTAGAGAGCTGTTAATTTCTTCTTCACCATCACTATTTTCTTCGTAAGTTTTTGCTTTACCTCTGCTCATTCTGCGCATTTTTACTTAATTTAAGTTGATCTATAAATTAAAGCACATTTTGTCGAATACAGTTTTACAATGATAAGATTTATAATTAAATTAATAAATCTAATAACTAAGAGACTAAGTAATAACAAATGATAATAAGAAAAGATTAACAACTAAAAAAAATTAGCTAGAGTATAATATAAAACAATAATATTCTATTACTCAAGTATTTGGCA
The DNA here is from genome assembly GCA_035583055.1 of Torymus tubicola. NCBI lineage: Eukaryota > Metazoa > Arthropoda > Insecta > Hymenoptera > Torymidae > Torymus > Torymus tubicola. The sequence continues at coordinate 262,930 of JAWWEQ010000002.1, forward strand.
AAAATTAATAAAAAAATCTTTTACAAATATCCGTGCTAACCCACATAAAATTGAGAATTTAAGAAATAATTAATAAACTGTTTAAATAAAAGAAATAATACAAGTTTATATGAAATATGCATTTACAATTTTCCCGCCACAAATCGGCGTCCCGCTGAGCTTTCCCGCGAAGTTCATATATATAGGTATATAAATATATATATATGTATATACATGTTATCCCCCACCGTTTGCCCCCTCTCCACAAATATTCTACGAAGAGCAGCACTTACGGCCACTCGACAATCGGACCTATTCCCTCGAACTCAAAAACTTTCATCTCTTCTACTTTTATACAATGTATTCCTTTGTCTGTTCAAGTGTCTACAAAAGCATCAAAGCCGATATATAAGAAGTGCCACAGAATTAATCATTTTCTCCGCCATATTACCGAGCCGGTAGCAGCGGGCTGCGGGCAGCAGGCAAGCGCGTCGCGGAGTCCTCACAACGTCGCAGTACAACCCTCCCACGCTTTCCCGGCGTTCGAATCGTGCAAAATGCAAGTGCGTTGGCGTCTTTTATAACCTAACACACTGACGCGCCGGTCGATTGCGCGCTTATCGAACGCGCGCGCGCACGCAGTACTGATAATAAACATTCTCACCGGGGAAAACAAAAATGTCGGCGAATTTTTCGTTACTCACCTATCTCTCACTTGAAGAATCACTCCTATATGCGCACTATCGCTCCTTGTATGTATAGCAGTGCGCGGGACTCTTTCTCCACCTACCGCGCTAGCTAGCGGTCGTCGGCGGCCTGATGCAGCAGCAGCCGGAGTCGTTGCGCGTAAGGCGCGAGAAGGAAAGAGAGAAAGAGAGAGAGAGAGAGAGACAGATAAGAAAGCCGCGCGTTCGCACAACACACTCGCAAAGCGGGAGGAGAGAGGGCAGCTCCCTCACCGCACCGAAACGTCGTTCTCGTCGTTGCCGTAGCCGCCGCAACCGCCACCGCCGCGCGTGGTGTCGTTGCGAGGTTATTTCGTGAAAATATCCGCTGCTGCTGCGCCTGTCCCTGCACTGTATACACTGTTGGCTCCCGCCCGGCAGTCGGCACACACATACGCATACACATATGTACACAAACGCGCGAATATCGGCGTGGCGACGGCAACTCGCAGCGGTGGCTATATTAACTATTGCAGGGGTAGGGGGTAGTCCCCGTTCGTTCATTGGCTGACGCTTAAGACGCGACGTCACGACGATACCGACTAACGCCAGGAGCGTAAAATATAGGAGCAACCCCGACGCGATACCCTGGGCACCAAAACTGGCTCATACTCCGATCGGATTTTTTGCTATCCTCGGTTTTGCAGATTCATGTCATCGGATATTTGATATTGTTTTATAACGAAGCTGCATTTCTACTACGATTCAGCTTGTATTTCCCAATCGAGATGTAGAAATTGTGCATACTTCCAAAACGATGTAAATGAACTTGCAACGGTCGTCCGTTGCAAACGTACGTTTATGGAGTTAACAGTTTTTGGCTATTGAATGTTGAAAACAATGGTACAGACAATTTGCGAATAGTTGATTTGACTGTAAATCTCCTTTCGCGTCCTTCTCCAACGTTTGATATGATATTAGGATCTTTCCAAACGGAGTCGAAGAACAACGCTTATATACGCCGAAGGCTACGTAATGGCTGTTCCACTGCATCGCGTTGAGCACGTGATGTTGAAAGTTGATCAGGAATCATGGTTCTATTTCATGGACCATTGGCCAAACTAAGTTTCGTAGACGTTACCTCGGGAAAAATAAATTATTTGTCAATGTTTGCGATCCATATCGATGCAAAAGCATAGAAATTTGAAAGAAAATGAATAATAAAGATGGAGTATACTCATCTATATACTCGGTCAGAGAGTCAGAGAGGCAGAAAGAGAGAGAGAGAGAGAGCCAGTGAATTCATATATGTATAGTAGATGAGCTTCAATAACTTACTATGAAATTTCTTCACGTATCGTTAGTGAATGGCGTGATAAAAGTCTGATATATAAAATAATTTATTATCAGTGAATTAACTTTTATATTGTACCATAATACTTCTAGGTTTTTATTGAGATTAAATTATCTGAAGCTAATTATATAAATCTGTAAAGTGATTTTAAAATATTTTTTTTTAAATCTTCATTGGCGTTTGGATCTAATGAAGTTACACAATTAAAAGAAAAATGAATTAACGATAATTATAAAAGTGTAAAACAATGAGTAATTAAGAAGACAGATATCACTTAATTAGAAGTGGATAGAAGAATATAGTCTTTGTATCAGAATTAAATAACAAAATGAAGTATTAAAAAAATCTCTAACGAAGATCACCATTAAAGATAGAACTATATTGAAGAGACGTATTAGAAGACATTGATTATAAATCAAAACGTATACGTTACATAATCATGAAATGATGAAATATGTAAAAAAAGGTCTTTCGGCTTTCATCTCATTTAATTGGATCAATTGGTTATTAGCAACAGATATGTAAGAAGAATACTAAGAAAGTATATTGGACGAAGTCACTGGGTAGCATGTAGGTATAGTGCGGGATAGGTTGCTCCAATGTAGTCTCTGGGTAACATCTATAGTTTAGTATACACATATACTCAACGTATTTTTGCTACAGGGTACGATCTGTTCATAAGAAGTTATCTTCAAGAAGCGTCTACATTTTATCTAAAAACTAATATCATGCACTAATAATATAAGGAGTCGTTGAGTTATAAATATTTCTTGATACATTTTAAAACATCGTTAAAATTAGATGTTGAGCAAAATTTGAAAAAATTAGAGTATTCAATGTTTCATTTGTTTTGATGTCGGAAGTAGTAGATTCCAATTTTACGATAATGGATAAGTTAACTCGTCCTGTTCCTCTTTTATATTTTTTTGTAGAATTATTAACTGCAGATGGGAAATACAGTATTGTCGATACCATTATTAATTTAGGGTTCATTAGGCATAAATCAATTACTATATCAAGACTATAAAAGATGTAGTGAGCATTTGTAGACTTTTAGTAAACGGATTTTAAAAGGTTTCATCGATATATAACAGCAAAATTCAACGTCAGTAATTCGATCTCTGAAGCCTTTTTTCAAGTGCAAGTTAATGTATTTTAAAGCTTGGAATATTTTTAATGGTTCTTCTTCCATATAGATTCTTTGTAAATATTAATGTATAGGGGATTTATGTTTTTGTTATATTCTGAAATTGAGTAAGATTCAGCGAGAAATTTATCTTAACGGAACAATATATGCGCAAGTATGGTTGACTTTCTTTCGGGTGAGGAAACTTTTCAAGGGGGATTGTGAAGAAAATCTCATTTATTTTCATGCAGTCATTTCTCATTTTGCTGTAGCAAAGGTAAATAAAATAGCGGAGTTTGAAAATCTTGTAATTTACAAGTTATATCGTAAAGCTTATCTGTTTCCTTTTTATCTTATTTGTAATAAAATTTATAATTAGTTGTTTCTACAGAAAAGAAAGTAATATACCATTAATTACGAAAAAAGATGTGGAAGTATGGTTCCATAAACATTTATTTGAGTAGCAAATACCTTTTACAAAAAAGATTTTTATTTACTCACAAGACTACTGGTATCTAGTTTAGGGAACATATTATGGCAAAATTTTCGTGGCGAACGACTTTGGTTATCAAAAGATTAAACTTAGCTGGTACGAAAGATTTAGATTTCACTCTTATAAAAGTCTAGATGAGATTGGATCAAGAAGTTTACTTATTAATAACAAATTGCCAGATAGAGCGAATCCAGACTGTTCATCTCTCGTGAAGAAGTCTGATGAAAAAATACAAATTTTATCTTATTCTATAGGGGAGACTGGGGTAAAACAGGAAATCTCAATTTCTCGGTTACTACTAGCGCCATCTACATAAAACACATAGTATGCCATTAAGAATATTCCTATTACCATTTTTTATGTGATCGGCATGTTAAGAATAGCGTCATGATGACATCAGAAGAGATAAAAGATTTCTTAGCTTTCAAGATTATGTTCCCTGTAACAATCATTGTGCGTATAATCTTTTTGCAAGCAACATATTCTTTTCGCAAATATATAACTTTATTGTTTACATCGTAATCAAGAGATATAAGTAAAAATTTGGTATTCACTTTAACTTGTGATTGTAAAAAATGACTAATTATTTTTTTTCAAAATTTTGGGTAAAACCGTATACTGAAGGTTGAACTAAAATCGGATATGTTATTTTTAATATAACACTAAAATTGGACAACAATATACATTCAATGCAATGTTAATGTTAATTAAAAAATCTTTTTACAATACTGATCAAAAGAAAATTGATTTCTTTCCAAAATCAGATATTTTAGATAAAAAAAAGAAGATTTAAAAAAGGTTTGCTACTTCAATACTATCCCGCATATCAATTCTAGTAGATAGATGGAGTAAAAACATAAAAAATAAATTAATTTTCTAAAGAATAAAGAGTATCCGGTTTTACCTCGACAATTTTTTCATTAGGGTAAAATCGGATACTCTCGTTCACTTTGTAATAACATTTTTTACAAATACCCTTTTAAATAACCAAATTGATTTTCAGTTACATAAAATTAAACTAAACACAATTCTAATATTGAATATTGTTATTATTTTGTTATCTATTTCTTAATAAACAATTTCCAAAAAGTATACGGTTTTACCCCAGTTTCCCCTACTAGACCATGAATACATTGTTAATTGTCTAAGAAATAGCCTCTAAATTTTACGCAATACTGTTAAAAAATTTTACATCAGCATGCAAATTTAGTAAGGGTAATAAAAGTAATGTATATTTAAATTAACGTGATTCGACACTCTACCGTTAGCGAGAATTGCAAAGATCAGTATTTTTATTCATTTTTAAATTTAAATAAAAATTTTTTGGTATGTTATCATTCCTGGTCAAATCTATGAAATGTTAGAGATATATATTCTTAAATTCAAAACAAAATGAAAAGAATTGGTTTCTTTAATCTTCTATAATTGGTACGGACTAGATGTTGATTTTTACTTGACTAGTAAAAATTTGGAATCAGAATTGATGTCATAAAAAAAATAAGTAAATCATATTTATATTTATTTCGGTGAGGTATATGATCAGCAAAGAAGCAAAACTTTTAATTGATCAAGTATTATTTTCTGAAGTTATTAGGCTGCTCATTACTTCAGAATATCTTTTTGAATATGACCAGAGGTTATTACTTTAATAAGATCATTGAAACCATAAACTATTTCGCTAATAAAAATCGAAACGAGTGCAAAAAATATAGATTTTTACTACCAACGCTTTCTGCTACGTACACTAATTAACAAAGGAAGGTATACTTTTGGATTAGGAATTCGGCTCAAACTTTGGAATAAGTTCTTGCATGAAGAAATATGAAGAAATCTGCAATATTAGATCCTAATGCTAAAAAAATTAAAACTCTGGATATTTTCAACTTGATTTTGAAAAAAAAAACGTAAAAATCTCTTCTAAAAACGATAATCATTTAAATTAGAAAGTCATAAGTATCACTTTAGAAAGGAATAAGAACTAAAGAAAATAAGATTTTTAAATTTAAAGTTTAAAAATGAGCACCCAAAGTACACCAAAATATGCAGTTGAACAGTGAATTTTAGAGACATTGTATTTTCATTGCTGGACGTTAAACTTTGATAACTTGAGAAAAATCAAATTTTTTTCGATGCTATTGAAGACTTTCGAAAATTGAATGGGTGTCTTTTTTAAGAATATTTTTCAAAATAAAGCTAAAAATATTCAGAACTTCAGTTTTTTCACTGTTAGATTCTAGTATTGCGGTATTTTTTATATTTCTACATTCAGAAATCTATCCCAAACTTTGTACTGAATTTGTCATCAAGAGGTCAGACTCTTTCCTGGACAGCACAATGTCATATCTCGTATAGAAAAGATAGAAGAGCCAATATATATCTTATACAGTATTGATGATATATGAACACTATTATACCATTGTGCCAGAGTCATACATTGTACATAGTACGGAGAAAATATTGTAAATATGCAGAGAAAGTTTTGATAACTTTGAACCATCACAATATAATTTCGATGGTTGCATTTATAAATTTATGAAGAAATATGTCTATAATTGCAATAAAAATATAATTTGTATAAGTTCGGTTTAATTCTTTATCCCACTCACTATGACTGCGATGAAACTAGGTATTTTGGCATTTTAGAAATTAGAAATAGAATTAGAAATGATAACCATCTGTTTGCTATTCGTTCACCAAATCGCATAAGTTTGGTCAAGCGTTTAACCAATAGTTGGTAACCGCTTATTTCGTCACGGAATTATATACTTGCCGTTGATCAACGAATGGTTAATATTAAAAATCACAAAAAAAAAGATAATTTACATAATTTATAATTTAAATAAAAATATTAAAAGTTGTATTATTAATAAAATGTTTTAAAAAATCTTGTACAGCTAGTACTTTACTTAATGTAAGTAGATTCAAATCAGTAAATTTTTATTTTAATTGGAGGTTAATTTGTATATGTATGTGATTGTTTGGCGAAAATAAGGTTATGTACAGCGTTCTTTATTTTGATTCATGTTCAAAATCACAAAAACGCGGAAATTTAACGTGATGAAACAATCACTTGCACTATACTCCCTTTTTAAATATGCATGCTTAATACTCGATTCACTGATGTATGTATCCGCGTTACAGTGAAGTGCAACAATGCGATCCCATTGTAGTGTAAATCTGCGCAGTAAGGTATATACCTATATATATACACACAAACGTGCGCTTTTATCCTCACTCGCAGCAGTTTTGAGTACAACCCGCGTATTATGCTACGTTTAACCTCAAAATAATTTTTTTCTTAATTCCCCTACAATATTTTTTTATTCCATTACTTTATTTTTTATGACTTTTTATAACTAAATCTATCTACATTTCTTACTTTCTTACTGCTTTTGTTTTATTAGTTATTAAATGTTTAATTATCGATAGTTGACCAACCGTTGGCTAACGGTTAATCAATATTTTTGCTATTTGTTAGCCCAAAAAGTTGGCCAACCGTTAGTAAACATGCCTTTGTAATTGGTTTATTTTCTACCAGGGTATACTTTTATGAAACTTTTGATGAATAAGGCCCGCTAAAAAAGTAAAAGATATGTCTAAGAGATTGGACCACCATATCTCCATGTATTTTGATCCCCTAGACACGATTTAAATGTCTGGTTTCCTACATCTAAATTTTGTGATATCTATATGTAGAAATGTTTTTAAAAACTATTCGAAAACATTTTTCAATTTAGTTTTATAACAAAATAATCTAGAATTGCTTGTGTTTTCGAACCCAACGGTGTATACTCCTGTATTTAAAAAAAATTAATTTCTTTATTGCTATTTCAGAACTTACTCAGATAATTTATTCTCAGAGGAAAGAGGCCTTAGAATGGTGTTTAGGGGTCAAAATACAATACGGTCTTTGGTACATACCAGTTTTTTGTGAGCCTGAGTTATTCAAAATCAAATTTGATATCAAGAAAAATTTTTAAGATCTTAAAAAAGAAATAAAAAGTTTCACAAATCCAGAAGGTAAAACCTGGAACCTTGTAGAATTAAGATTTAGGAAAAATTGCAGCCAATGAAATATTGCAAAAACAATGAAATGACTTGTTAAATTTCTTTAATCCATTTTTTTGACCTGGAAAATTTGAGCTCAACATAATCTCTAACGATGATTTACCAAGTCACATAGTAACATATATTACATTTATATAGAATTTTTTTAAATTAAACTATTAGCTAAGTATATAATTCTCTCTTAGAGAGATTTTAAGATTGAGCCAATGGATCTCCAATTTTGAGAAAACTGAAGTAATATAAATAAAAGTGTACTCTTTTATAATTTAAACTTCCCAATTTTTTTGAATTCAATAAATATGAACTTATTTTTAGCAATCATAAAAATTTTGTACGATATTATTAAATATGATATTACATTGTTTAATTAAATAATGTTTCGATAATTCAGATTATATAAAAGAATATACACACATGATGTAATATGTATGCTTTTTGTAATCATATATTTTTAAAAGAAATGAAATATCAAAGAAATAGTTAAAAAGTAAAAAAAAAGTATTTGGTGATTTAAATAAATTACAAGAAATCAATGATTGGGACACGATTAATACATTGTACCGCCATTTTGATGAGTTAAATTTCCATGAAATGTACGAAAAATGAGGAAAAACTTTTTGTTCACGTATATCATTTTGCAAGATGCATAGCAACCGTTGTAAATCTAAATAAATGTAAAATTATTCACTTCAATCTTTTTTTCCAATGGGTATCAGACCACGACCCCAAATTATTTTAATCTAGTTTGACTAGTTTAATACTTACAGTATAGGTGTAACAGGAGTCAAGCTATAATTCCGTCCGAACTCGATGAGTGCCAGTGAAGAAGAGAGGAAGGACGCTTGAGCGTTGGCTTAATGTTTCGAAGCGTCTCGAGCAAACTAAAATGGCGCCCTCTATACCAATAGGTAAATATGTAATTTCCAATTATATAAGTACACTTCATTTAAATCAGTTACTTTACTACCTTTGCGTTAAAACTTAATTTTTTATATACTTTTTATTCATACATTTAATAAGTAGTTAATTACTAGAAGTGTACTAGAACAACATTATCAGGAATGTTTGTTGTATAATATTCCAATTCTTTTGCTAATTTTAGGTTAGGATGCTATTGATTGCCTCAAGTGAACGATTAAACAGCTTACCACAAATCCATTTTTTAGTAGGTATTTCTTACAATTATATTTGTTGTTATGCATTAACAGCTCGAAATGTACATTTAAAAAAAAGATTTTCTACTTATTTATTATTTTTTTTATAAATGTTTAGATTTATAGATTGTAAAATTTCATGTTGTTCGTAAAAAGTTAAATAAGAAACAATTCCAAAGTCAAAAAACTCTGTACTATAATCATGCATAGTATGTTCTGGCGATCTACCTTATCGGCGTCATCACCCGTAGATAAAATAGAACGCATACTATCGCGATTTATCACCATTACGCGTGCGTAAAGTAGTAATGGTTGTAAGATATTTATACTCTTTATACATATACTATTATCTATTTCTATTTTCTTTATTGAAACAATTAATATTAAAAAAATCCACGAAATAGCACAGATTTCTGCGAGTCTGAAGGATTACTATATTTATTATTTGTCGGTTTTGTGAAGAAAAGTTACACCCTGGAGTGCGAAATAGATCTAGGTTTATTGAAGTTCAAATGAGAAAAAACTTGTTATTCTAGTTGTAGAGTACAGTATGGCCTTTGTATTTCACTGTGTTGTAACATTTAAAAGTAAAGATAATAAATATTTGTTAACATTCTATTATCCTAGTACAGGGTTACACGTCTTACCCTATAGCACATCATTTTATTCGATGTCTACCTAATCTTCTTGGCCATATATCATTTTTTCTATACTCATGTTTCATACAAAATATTTCTCCATCTCACTACAAATTTTTCCTATCCACCTTTAGCGCAGCCTTCTGAATCTAGTACGGTATGTATTCCTTATGTCTTTATTTATCCATATCTTTACTTACTTCAACCTGTTCTTGATACCTTATATTTAACTCTACGTACTGCCCAGTACCCATCCCTCATTCTGTAGGCAATAGACAATAGGAAATTCTCGAGGTATAAGTCCTATCAGGAAAACCTGACCCTGGGCAATCGGTGTATTCTTCGAATAATTTTAGTTTAGGTGTCTAGGTTAAAATTGTGTAGGCTTAGATACCAACAAAATGTAATATTCCACACCTCCTGTTCGGCTTGTAAGAAGACACTCAACACTTAACGGATCATATGAAGTACCGCCAGAAAAAACGCGACTATTCCATCTAAGTACTAACTGTGCCCAATATCTTGCTTAACTTTGATAATCGGCCGAGGCCGATTCTTTGTCTCAATTTTGACGCCACATTTTTCTGTTTTCATTGCCGATATATTATATTCGCATTTTCCTAATTGCTATTTTCGCATACTTCATGTACTTTGTCATGGATACCGTTTCATTTTTCACTTTCGCTTTTTTTTTTGTTCAATCCATACCTTCGATCGACTTATGATTGAAGCGTTGTTTACAGTTATACATGATACATAACCGAAATTTAGGCACTTTTAAAGGACGTTTTGACTCCTGAAATCTCGATAGTCTAAAGATTAACTAAACAAATCAGCACTTGAGTTTTTTAGTGGTATCGAAAAAATAACTCGGTAACTTCTTTTGCAAATCTGACGAAGTAAACGGATACTATATTATTTTTAACCATGTATTGTAAAGTAAACACAAATTAAAGATTAGTTAAACTACGTATTAGAAACTTTCTTATAGTCGTCAATAATGATACCAGTCTAACACAAACATGCGGAGGTAAAGAAACAGGCTGTTATTGCATTATAATTCTAGTTTTCGTATGTGGTGATGAATTAAAAATCGCAATAGAAAAAGTCGCACCAAGTGTAACTTTGCGTTATTCGAATCAGTGTAGCTGTTAGTGACGGTACCAAGAAAGGCTGACTTCACTATTTTAAAGTTCGAGGTTTGGAGGATCCGGACCATCCCCAGCCTATTGGATTATTCCCCGTCACGCAACGTCTGTAAATTCTCTTTTAAACCGAGAGGAAGACGCACAGCCTTTCTCGTGTGCGTGAGTGTGAGTATCAGCTGCAGAGTAGACCTATAACAGAGCCTCAACATGGCAGTGCGGTACGATTGACTCAATGGTAGGCGGACGATCATTCGATGAACTGTGATATAGTGGCCACTTTGACAAAAGAGCAGCATACGTTTGACTCGATATACACTCATCTTACAGATAAAATCATTGATAAAAAGGAAAGATATTTGAAATTCTTAATTCAAATAGTATGTTACCCTGTTATTCAATGTGCGAAAATTACCATTCAGATATTTTATGTCAAGAATTCAAAAAGCTTGCAATTGCACAAGTCCAACATGCTAATGGATTTGGTACAAATAGATAAAGTTGATCCTCTTACGTTATAAAATTCAAAATTTAGTAGGTTTAAAGACAGATGGTGATAAGAATTTAAGTTGCAAACGTCACTGAATATTTGTACCGTTAAATAATTCGAAATTGTAATTCGTCAGGTGTATTTGTCATGTCCTTGGTAATGTAGTTTTATTAGTAGTATTAGCAGAAATTCATAACAGATTTGCGTAGGCCTTTTCAAGACAATCATAGTATAAACAGACATGAAATTTATCACAAATCCTAAAGTCACTTGAACACTTTTGCAGATTCTATCTATTTACATTTATTGATAAAAAACTTATCCCAAAAGGATTAAATTATATTACTTCTTTATTCCGAAGGAAAAATGATGATTTACGAAAAACAGTAAATAATTTGAGTAATATATTCATATTATTAATGAAAAATGTTCCGCTAGTTATAAGTTAGCGTCGATGTGGAATTCACCGATTATGGAATCAATTATAAAAATGTTAATCTCATATGTAACAATAGTTGCATTAAAGCTGATTTCTGGACCCAACCATTTGTTCATTGCAAATTATTAAGTCAGATTTTTCTAATTACTAACAGCGGATTGGGGTGCAACATTTGAGAAAGGTATTTTTGAAAGCAACTATACGTGAAATCCCCATGTATTAATACAAAAAATTGAATAAAAAAGAAATTTTACTCTTTATTAAACTTTTGATATATACACATCTTAAACCAATTCACTTGGCATACTTCGGTAGTACGTCGTTTTACAACGTTCGAAGGAGAATTAAATATGATATCTTTGTTTATTCATGAGCATGATTTTGGGTCTTTAAATGGAAAAAAATAAGAGCAATACTTACATCTTAGAAGTAGCCCTGACAAACTATTAAATTATAATTGGTGTAGTAATATCAAAAGAATTTATTTAAAGAAAACTTTTTTAAGAAATCTATGTAGACTGATCAGTTATTCTAGAAAAGGTTTCATGAACGATTTGAGTTTAATTAAAATGTGGATTTGAATATGAGTTTTTATACGGATTTCTATAAATATTTATCTATTTGATCATGTATATTGTCTAACACAACCTAAGGTGATTAATAGTCAATTTCCAGATATAATCACAAAGATCGAGTTATAAAGATATCTGAAAACGTTTTTCTTATGATTATATTCTTAGATATATTTAAGTGATATATTAATCTATTTATTACATATAATTTGTGACCATAAAAATATAAAACATTTCTTATTGATAGGCTTATATATAGTTCATACATGAATGATAAAATTGTTTTTCGTGGGATTCATGTCCAATATTAATTATTGTTTTAAGGCGATGCGAGATTCCCCGGTTACCGACGATTGTAGGGATTTTGTTCTTTGCATTCAATTTTGAATTTTGAGGAAAAATCTCTTTGACATGTTATAGATTCAGTGATGAATTACAACCTACCAGAGCAATATTTTCTTAAAATTTAAAACTAGATGAGAAGAAAGGTACAATCGATGGTAACGTATGTAGCAGTCACATCGCCTTATAATACTTATACAAATATTCAGAAGTGCATTACTTACAACAATATGATTGCATACTGCTAATATATATATGTCGATATTAATTCTGTTAAGGGGTCGCAATAAAAAATTAATTCAGTTGATTGTACAAAATTGATAACAGCGTATATATTATTTGATTCGGTCTTTTGGTATGTTTGATATTATGAACAAGATTTGTAGCTATTGTATGAAATATTGGGTATTATTTGTATATTCTCTCAACCTTACTTGCATATTATATTCCAGATTTTTATGAGATGCCCCGGTCACCTTGATGTGGGTTCAGTTTATCCTAAAACTTATCCCTTATTCCACAGTCTTACTCGATTTGCACGAAGCCCGTGCATATGGCGCTCCATATGGTGAGGGAAAATTTCCGTATTGCGAAGGGGGAACGTTACAGCAGAAATAGCGAACAGATGAGTAAAACCTTGAGTATATTCGAGAATGTGCTTAAGTTATTTTTCCCAATCTGTTGGCTACACGATATAATTGGGAGTTCTGTCGGCATGGTAGAGAATCATCATTCAACTGTTAAAAACTTTTTATTTCTGACTAGGATGTTTGTTTTGCTATGGACCCTGAAGCTAATGATGAAAAAAGAAGATAAGTGAATGTTGCCCATGATAGGAGAATGCGGTTCATTTCATCGAATGTCTGCTTCGAATAAATATTTTTAGAAATGTAATCTACAACTTTTTGCTACACTAATATTTTTAATCATTTCTTCATGACTACATTCAAAACGATGTCTGATGAATACCCATGATTCTCCATTACAAAAGCTTTATGTATCATTTTGTTAAAAAAGAATGTATCTTTTATTTGACTTGTTACTGCAGTTTTGAAAAAATGGTTAAAAATTTGTTTTCTTGTTAAATTATTCAATAAGTCTTATTTTTAGCCATTTTTTAAATGCCATTCTTGATTGTTTGTAATTTGCTGAATAGTATTTTTATTTCAAGGACTGAGTATAATGCTTGATCGCACCAGTGAAATCTTATACTTTATAAAATAAAAGCATTCATTTTTTCAATATATGATAAATACTTGCAAAGAGGTATTCAATAAACAACTCATTATTCTTTAATGAAATCTTTGAGGTGTGCACTTTTCTTGAAAGCACTTAATAATATCATTAAGTGTCTTTAGGAAGCAATCTTTTTTGCTTCCACTTGCAAAAATGGTACAACATTGCGACACAACTCTTGTGATTTTAGATAAGAGTCTAGGACGGCCCCTTCTTAACCGATCAAGCCCGTGTAATATATGTTGGTAGGAATCCACGCTTACTAACCAATACATACATACAATGTACGTACATAAGGGAGCGTGGTGGAACAAACTATGGGAGCGTTGTTGGTTCATTTATGAGTTCTTCGCACGTCCGTGAGGCAGCTGCGGGTGCTCTTGCTACAACAAAGTAATAACGGCATCCATTTTGTTTCTCTAAAATAAAAAGTGATCTGAATTTAGTGACGCAATATTGTAAAAAGTCTTTGAGAATAAAAAATCTGTAAATTATTGAATATTGTGTTGAGTGATACATATATGTGCAAATCTCAAATTTGGTGCACCTTCCAAACTTGGTTTTTTTTTTGTTGGTTAGGATCTTTAGAATAGTTATCCGCGGTTGAACAAAGTCCATCAAACGGTAACATTTTTTTGGAAAAACTAATAGATTTTGTAAAAATAATTAAAAATAGCTCGTTAATTAGCTATAAATCATTCTACCAAAAACAACTTGATATAAAATTTAAAAGAAAAGAATAAAATAAAGTGCGAGAGCTTTCCAAACCTTTTTTTCAGAATTAGAAAATGTTGATTCCTTCAAAAGTTATGAGTTTGAAGTTGAGCTTAAAATTGACGTGGTCAATGCTTAGGACAATTGTTGATCCTTTGTCACCGTTTTTGTGGATTTTAACTTCAACTTCTAACTCACATAATTTTTGAAGAAATCAACATTTTCTAATTTTGAAAAAAGGTTTGGAAAGCTGTCGCTTTTATTATCTATATTAACTATATTATCTATATTAAGTTTTTGGTAGAATGATTTAGAACTAACCTAGAAGTATTTTTAATAAAAAAAATGATACCCTTTGATGGACTTTGTTCAACTGCGGAATTTTTTTGGACTGTTTCCTATCATTAATTGTCTGAAGGGAAAATAAATTTAATATTTTAAAAAATATATTCTTATGATTATACACTTATTTCACATTTTAGAATTATTTAAGAACATAAAAGTTTATATCTTTTATAGCACGGTGTGGTCTAAGCCCGCGCTTAAGTCACGCCTATCCGTTACACTCGGGCGTTAATACTACGTCGTGCAATAATGGGCTACTTAAGACACATGTATCGTAATGTACTAATAGTATTGTGTATATTCGCTCCATTTTTTTTGCACTGTGGGTAAACCAGCGGTGAGCGCTAGATAAAATGTAATGCAAATGATCGAGTACCTTCTTAAAAACGTTATACTCAGCACCTTTCTGCAAGGAATGGCACATACATTTGAAAAGTAATAAATCTGGTACATCCCTTTTCATCTCCGTATAAAACGAATGATTCGAACCACATACGCGCTGTCTGTGCCACTTGAATGAAGTCGCTTGAGGCAGGTTTATTTTTATTTAGCAAATACAAATCGAGGAAATTGAAATAAAAAAATAGAATAAAATTAGCTGTTCCCCCACTCTTTAGGAGGTTGCGCACAAAAAGACTTATACAAGTTTGATACTTAATTCGGCTTTATTTAAATATAAGGTTATTGATATAAATCTTTCGACCTTCGCAAGCCGACTGAGGCTCGTGAACCAGCAAAATCTTCGCCTCCAATGAAACGAGTACATTTTGTTTTTTGATCGTTATTTGTTAATCGTTATTCTTATGTTTGTTCTTAATTTTTCGCTCGCTTACGAGCTCGCTCTCTCTCTCTCGCTCGCGCTTTCTCTCTCTCTTTCTCTCTCTCTCGCTCTTTCATGCTTTTTATTCTCCCTTCCTCCCATTCTCGTGCTCGAAAAGAAACCGCTCTTGCCGACCGTCCGCGAGAGAACCTCTTCGTTCTGTCGCCCCGTGCTTTTTCAATTACGAATTGCGATTCGGGAAAGAGAAATGCGGCCCCGGACGATCCTTTTCGATCGCTGTGCACGCGGCAAACATATCCACTCTTCGATATGCTGGAGGTTTCCATGAGTCAGGGGAAACAGGAGTAGTTCGAGACGGGAACATTAGCAAACTATGCAAAAAAGTAGAATATTTACATACAACTTTGAAGCATAATTTTATAGTTATATATGTTGATAGCTTATAAAAAATAAATTAGATATTTGCCTTTATGCCGCTTTGATGGGCTAAATTAACGTGAGATCTGGAAATGTTTTATCTATATCTGATTTTTATAGCTTCAAAAATTTGATTTTTACTCGAAATTTAGAGATAAAAAAATTACTGTTTGTAAATAATTATAAATAAAGTATTATTATATACCCATATCGCGCAAGCTCAGTTGTATCGTTCTGTTGAAGTTTCGTTCTTGTTGTTTGTGTTTATCTCTCTCGGAGTGTTGGATCAAATCGGCTCATTTTTTTGGGAACAAATCCAATCATTAAAAAATTTCGAAACGTCCTACACACTTTTTTCACTGTACAACTCTATGATTGTACACACGAAAGCTCATATATTACTGGCAGTTGATGCTTCCTTATTATGCAGAAGAACTTCACGTGACATAAACAAATATGTGCCACGTATTGTGTCACATTGCGTTGATTGGAGGCTTTGATTAACTGATTTAGATTTTCTTAATCCCGAGTCGCACAATTTCAATTGTAAAACTTCATTCACTAAAATATTGTTAGGCTTGATATCCCTATGGATTATTGGTACATGTTGGAGACGTAAAAATGCAAGGGCACATGATAACTGGTAACAAATCTTATTCCTCTTTTCAGAATTAAGTAGATATTTACTTTTTACATCTTTGTCAAATATTATTTGAAATAGTGAGACAGATTGGAAAGATTCCATCACAATGTGAAATAGTGTCAAACCATTACAAGCAAACCGTTACAAGCAGCATTATGGATATGCTAGGATGATGTTAGGGTGTTTAATTTTATCAAGCAACATAATTTCTCTTAAGGTAAGTTTATCGTTTCTTCCTTTCATCATAGATTTGATGGCTACAGTTGATCCTAGATATTTGCCTTTTATAACATAACCTTGCGCACCACTACCAAGAACACATTAGAAAATTTGTTGTCTTTTGCTTCGATCATTTGGATGGGTACTTGTAAATAATGTTGTATTGAAGGTTTAATTGATAATCCTGTATATGTGCTCTCGCAATTAGATTTTGCATTATTCCCATCTTGCAGAGAGTTCATTCTTGTTAACTTTGAAAAACTTGGTGATGGATGTGATAATATTGAAGACTTTATCGATGAAGTTGAAATTCCAGAAGATACTTGTGAACTTAGTATTACAAAATTGTGTGATGTAACATTTTCTTGTAAAAACTTTGTCGATTTAACTTTTAACTTCTGTACATAACTAGGATTTTTGCTTGGTATCTCAATACCATTTAACTATGTTGAAAAAATTATCTACTTTTTTAAGTTCTTGTAAAACATCATCTTTTAATATTACATTATTACATTATTACATTATTACATTATTACATTATTACATTATTACATTATTACATTATTACATTATTACATTATTA